>ML664161.1:27514054-27582110 GCA_007570785.1 Antilocapra americana
TTTATTTTCCTAGAATGGAGCTGCAGGAGTTGCTTGTATATTTTTGAAATTAATTGTTTGTCCGTTACTTTGTTTGCTATTATTTTCTCCCATCCTGAAGGCTGTCTTTTCACTTTGCTTATAGTTTCCTTTGTTGTGAAAAAGCTTTTAATTTTAATTAGGTCCCATTTGTTTATTCGTGTTTTTATTTCCAATATTCTGGGAGGAACATTTTCACTCTCCTCTTTCACTTTCAACAAGAGGCTCTTTAATTTTTCTTCACTTTCTGCCATAATGGTGGTGTCATCTGCACATCTGAGATTATTGACACTTCTCCAGGAAATCTTGATTCCAGCTTGTGCTTCTTCTAGCCCAGTGTTTCTCATGATGTACTCTGCATATAAGTTAAATAAGCAGGGTAACAATATACAGCCTTGACATACTCCTTTTCCTATTTGGAACCAGTCTGTTGTTCCATGTCCAGTTCTAACTGTTGCTTTCTCTATTCCTCCAATCTATGTTAATAAGATTATCTTTAAAATT
Organism: Antilocapra americana; assembly: GCA_007570785.1. Classification (NCBI taxonomy): domain Eukaryota; kingdom Metazoa; phylum Chordata; class Mammalia; order Artiodactyla; family Antilocapridae; genus Antilocapra; species Antilocapra americana. Next base: position 27,514,577 of record ML664161.1, read on the forward strand.
AAAGATAAGTATAAAACATTTTTATTCACTCCTGAAATAGACATTTAAAGTTTTCCAACTAATTGAATTCTTGGCTACTTAAAACTATGGTAGCAATAGTTTGGGGGTTTTTATTTTGCTTGCTTTAATTGCATTGATATTAAGATTATCCCTGTGATAGAGGGTGGGATGAACCTCAACTTCTCTTACAGACATCTAAGTAGAGCAGGAGAGACTATATCTAAAATAGCATCTTTCTATTTACTGCTAAATTCTGATAAATATTAGGAAATTATTTTATCAATATGTTTAATTTCTTCATTTTAATAGGACCATATCAGCAAAATGAAATGTAGGTATCATGCAGATCAACTTGAGTTTTCCCCTGCCAGACATGTTTATCCATACATATTCATGTTTCTCTCTCATTTAGACCTTCTAGTGTTTGGTGTCATATTAAAAAAGTATATGACTTGACTTCATTAGGTTTTCCATGTCCTCATTTTAGTCTGCCATGTGTTCAGATGTTCTTATTCTTTGTATGCCAAGGACTTTCTGGCAGACAGGATAATGAATGACCCCACCCTACTGAAAAGATGTTCATATCCTAAAATCCTGAACCTGTGAATATGTTAATTTAGGTGGCAAAAGAGACTTCATAAATGTGATTACATTAAGAACTTTAAAACAGTGAGATTATCCTAGCTTATCCGAATGAAACTAATCTAATCACATAGATCCTTAAAAGTGAGAATCTTTTCTGGCTGAGATCGGAATTAGAGGGAAATGTGACTATGAAAGAACGGTCAGAAAGATACAACATTGCTGCCCTTGAAAATGGATTAATGGAACCATGTACCAAAGAATATGACTATCTTCCAGAAGCTGGAGGAGTCCAGGGAAGGGAGTCTCAAATAGAATCACCAGAAAAGTGCACAGCTCTGCCAACACTTTGGTTGTGGCCCAGTGATACCTCTGTTGAACTTCTGACCTATAGAACTGTAATATAATAAATTTGTGTTGTTTTTTCAGTCCCCAAATGTGACAATTTCTTAGAGTATCTATAGCAAAGTAATAGAGACTTTTCTTAGTAAGTGTGATAAAGCTGTAACATAATACTTTATTCTTATAATACTTTAAAAGTTTTAACATAAAACTTCTTATAATACTTAAATATGTAATATAAAATAAATAGATATAAAAAGGAAACCAAAATATGAAAAACCAGCTATTAAATGTTTTGAAAGACACATTTGTGATAAAATGATACATACATATACATATATATACTGTATACAGTATGCATATATATAGTATACATATTAATATATTTATGTATGTATATCCAATTATTCGTAGTCATGTATATAAGCACAAATCACATTTTCAATATCCAAAGCACTTGTAATACAGTGTGAAATATACTATTTCTACTGGTCATGTTACAAATATGCTAATTTTACTATGATGAGTTAACTATATTCCTGACTGAGAAAAATCCTATATTTCAACTAGAAGTTAATAAAGTGTTTTTTATCACACCCAAGTTTTTGGCCCTCTGAATTTTATTCATGGATCTCTTGCTGAGAATATCTGTTTCATTGCTAAGGATCAAGAAATAAATATTAAATTTAAACTTCAGCAGGTTAGAAAAGAAAAAGATGACCCTGATGAAATGTGACTTTGCTTGATTTGTGGGTGTGCTCAGTCATGTCTGATTCTTTGTGACCCCCTAGACTGTAGTCCACCAGGTTTGTCTGTCCATGGAAATTTCCAGGCAAGAATACTGGAGTGGTTTGCCATTTCTTACTCCAGGACCTTTCCCTGACCTGGGGATTGAACCCACCAATGTCTCTTGTGTCTCCTGCATTGGTGGGTGGATTCCTCACCACTGATGACCATGGATGAAATCTGATAAGGGATACACAAATGAGACTGACAGTCATTCTTACCAAGTTTTCTGAACTGGTTCTTGAAGGATAAGTATGGCTTTGCTTTGCTCAAGGCCTTTCTCCTAGAGTCAATGAAATTCTCGTCTCTACCCAATTCTTTAGTTAAAAGTCTAGAATATAGATGGAGTCTCAGAAGCCTTAGCTTTTACAGGCTGTGAGACTTTGTATCTGATCATGTTCAGCCAATCAGGATTGTTCTGGGTATGGAATAGATGGTAATTTTAAGACTCAGTACAGCTCTCATTCAAACCAATTCCTTACAGATAAATCCTGCTGAACTTTTCACCCAGAATATGGAAGTTTTCTTCTCCTAATTTCTGAAAGAGTGAAGGAGTTTTACAGTCATTCTACTCAGAGGTTTTTTCCTCTGGTCCCTTACTGCATGTAGCTTAAGTTTTGTCAAATCTCTTGAGGGAAAGTTCAGTCAAGGATTTATCCTTTCTCTAATAATCTTTGTGTGTGAGTAACAAAAACTGTAGAAGGACTATATAAAAATTCTTCTCTTCGCAGTCTCTTATGTGAGCCCTGAATGAAACTCAGTAAATGTCTCATTATCAGAACTTGCCACACATTTGAAGCCCCTCCCATTTTCATCATATCACAGCAACCCAACATGACCCCTAAAAGCTTGACTGGTTTCTCCTTCTCACAGTCAGGTTCTTCTGCCAAGGACAAGCCCAATCCTTATACATTAAGTGGGGTAAAAAAAAAAATGCCCAAAGAAGAAAATACCTGAGGTTTACTCATCTCAGAAGGGCCCTTTTTTGTGTGAAAATTTAGGAGCCCTTGCTCCTAAAACTTTCCAATCTCTTAAAACTATAATCTGTGTGATAATTTCTGGTTTCACAGTGAGAGTGTTGGTCTGCCATGACCCATGACATCTTATGCAGAGGGAAGGTCTCCCTGCCATGTCCTCTCTAAAGCTGCGCCTTTCTTTCAGTGCTGAACTTTGCCTACTTGTAAATCTAGAGCCTTTGGAAGCATTGTTTAAAGTAAACTTTACATAATACTTAGGCAACAACTCCCAAGGAACACAGTACTGATTTGGGTGATCCTGGTATCTCCCGAAAACAGGTCCTATTTTCAAGTAGATTAGCACTGGAAATGCCTATGAGGATATTTTTATGTTTATAAGAGATTATCAGTGGGACTCCTTTCCTAGCACATTTTTGGCCACATGTGGGACATTTTTATGTAGATGGCATATAGGGTATTCTTGAACAATGTGTGTCTGTTTGATTTTTTTTCATTAATATCTTTTCCAATTCAGAGACCATTCATTTTTCAGCTGCTTTAATGCACTAAAATTTTACAGTTTATTTATTTCAGATCTTATCAACTTTATTTCTGGCTATGGGTTAGTTGGGCTTCCGTCATAGCTCAAGTGGTAAAGAATCCACCTGCAATACAGGAGACCTTGGTTCAATTCCTGGGTTGGGAAGATCTGCTGGAAAAGGGACAGGCTATCCACTCCAATATTCTGGCCTGGAGAAATCTATGGACTATACAGTCACAAAGAATCGGACATGACTGAGCGACTTTCACTTCACTTCACTTCATGGGTTAGTTGCTTTCTTAGCTTAAATGTATTTATATGACTCATCTCCCAAAGTACAACTTATTAAAGCTCTTAGAGTCAAGTTATTGTGCTCCTTGAAGTCTATCTGCTCTGCTGTGTTATGGGATACTATCCTGTTTAGATAAGAGTTTCTACTGGATGTTCAGTGTTTTTATTTGAATTATTCTAGGTAAAAGGATGATTCTCTAGATTAGAGAGTCCTTTAAATGGTAAGTAGCCAGTACTTGACAATGACTGTTTTTTAGCATTTGAAGTCATTGCAGTGGTATAAAAAATATTTAACTTTAATATACTTGGATTATGCCATATTATCAAGGGATCTGATTTTGCCTTTGCCTACAAAGGGTTTTGGTAGATAGAATTGGAACTTAGTAATAAAATTTGATTAACATGCATGCAAATTAATATTCAGAGCATTTGAAGCAAGATCACCAGGTAAAGTCCATACAGGGTCTAGATAGAGAAACTAAATTAATCACAAGGCCAAATAAAATGTCAGAAAAATAGCATTGATTGTTGGGAACCATGGAAAATGGTTCATCTGTAATCTCTTTTATTGGACGCAGCATCGTTAGAGTTTCAGTAAATTGTATTTGTCTAGAAATGCAGATCCAATATTAAAGATCCTAAGATTTTTCTAAAGAAGCCATATTTTTGTGTGATATCTCCTGATTATTTTTAAGAAATGGGCTCAAGTAACACACACACACATAAACACATATAACTCATTGACTACCAGCTTCTGTTTTAAAACAATTATCTGTATTAAATTAGACTTTTTTTAAAAAATATATTTATTTATTAATTTATTTTCTTTACATTACTGTGTTGATTTTGCCATACATTGACCTGAATCCACCATGGGTATACATGCGTTCCCCTTCCAGAACCCCCCTCCCAATTCCATCCCTCTAGGTCATCCTGGTGCACCAGCCCTGAGCACCCTGTGACTTAATCAGAACAAGCAGATCCAGTACAGTTGAAAATTTGTTCTACTATCTGTGCATTTATAATTGATCAAAATTTTTAAGGCCCCAAATATTATAATTCTGAATGAGTTTTTCATTTTAATCACATTTTTTGTCATATTATAACTAATTTAACTTCTTAAGACCCTCATATCTTCAGCCTGATCCTATTTACTCATTCTGTCCATGTTTATTGAAAAAATTCTCTGTGAAAACACTGGTTTACATGACAAGGATACTTTATAAACAAGGAGACAAATCCTACCTTAAATAGTATTTACATATGAGCTTGATCATTAAAATACAAGTCTATATATGCTACATAATTAAAGTAACTTTTTTTCACTTGAAACATTTCTTCAATATGAAAAGATCTTCAAAGTCACTAGTGTTATGCTTAAGAGTTTCTGATGAAGCTGTAGAGTTAAAGTGAAAAATTAGAAAATACTTTGTGATTTTAAAGTTTCCCTATTTTGGTTAATTTGTGCCTACATTGTAAAAAGTGTGTTCATCACTCAGTTGTATCCAGCTCTTTGCAACCCCATGGATTGTACAGAGACCTTAAACCTCCTGGATTGTACAGAGATCTTCTTAAACATAGTTTCTTAAACATTGGCTGAAGATTATTTCTCGTAATATAATAAAATGTTGCATCTCTGGAGAATTAAGATATGTGATCTGTTGAAATAAATGTTTTAAGGAGATAAAGGCAAAACTAACATGAAAGTTATGGCCAACCTGGATAGCATATTGAAAAGCAGAGACATTACTTTGCCAGCAAATGTTTGTCTAGTCAAGGTTATGGTTTTTCCAGTAGTCATGTATGGATGTGAGAGTTGGACAGTGAAAAAGGCTGAGTGCTGAAGAATTGATGCTTTTGAACTGTGGTGTTGGAGAAGACTCTTGAGAGTCCCCTGGACTGTAAGGAGATCCAACAAGTCCATCCTAAAGAAGATGAGTCCTGGGTGTTCATTGGAAGGACTGATGTTGAAGCTGAAACAATACTTTGGCCACCTCATGTGAAGAGCTGACTCATAGGAAAAGAACCTGATGCTGGGAAGGATTGGGGGCAGGAGGAGAAGGAGAAGATGGAGGATGAGATGGCTGGATGGCATCACCGACTCGATGGACGTGGGTTTGGGTGGACTCCGGGGGTTGGTGATGGACAGGGAGGCCTTGCGTGCTGCGGTTCATGGGGTCACAAAGAGTCGGACACAACTGAGCGACTGAACTGAACTGAACATCATTTACTTCCTGTCTGCCCAGTGTGTAAATTTTCAATTAATCTCTGATAGAGTTTAGACAGGCAAAATATCTTATTGGTCTTTTTAGGTTTTTGTTGTTGTTGTTGTTGTTTCCCTATAAGAAAGTAATCGAGTCACTCTTCTCTACATCCACGTACTTTCTGCTTTTTGGTGATGGCCCATTATTTCAGAGCAGAGCAGTCAGGCTCAATAATTCCGTCTGCCTTAATAACACAAAGCCATCTTCCATACAAATGGATATGCTTTAGGATTGGTTTTTCTGGCTAGTGGTTTGTTCCAAAGCAAAAACACTTGGCACAAGTTAGAGAGGATATTGTTTTCAGTGGAGAGGAAAATAAAGGTTGAGCCTGTCACTGTCTTTTACATAATGTTTGGCATAATGTTGAATGGCTTACAGTTGATGGGCCTTCATGAGCTACAAAACTTGGACAAGTCAGCACAGGAAAGACAGGTCCATTCTGTGATTCTAGTTAGCTGTGAGTTAATGAGAAGGGAATCGGGATGTGATTAAGGTGCTTTGATGTTCTTTTGCTGAATCTGCCTATTGTGCCTTGTGAATCCTTTCATATAACTCATTTTTTGAACCCAAGACCACCTATATAATTTATAGGTCCACTGAAAAATGAAAATGTAGGACTCCATGTTCAAAATTATTAACAATTTTAAAATGGCAACAACAGTCACGCCAAACTGAGAATCCTTTTAAGAACAGGATCTGTGCAGCTGCAAGATCATATGCCCATGAAGTTGATCATGCTAAAAAGATATGGTATTTATTTATAAAATCATATTTACAACTGTGTGTATGTATTATGAGTTAGAATTATTATGAAGCTCATATTGAATGTTGATATATTTTGTAAATTATGAAGAATAAATAAGATAGTATAAAGAGTTGCCAAGTTTTACTAGATAATCCAGTGTTGTATATTTCCTTATCTGTGAGTACTAGATTATCTTCAGTACTTTCTTCTAGATCACAGTCTCACAAAAATTGATTTACTAGTAATCACTATATAGTCTGTAACAGATTTTTTTCTTGAAATCAAATGTATTTGGAAACATACGGACTCTTGTGAATGTGTATATAAAGGGAAAAAAAGAGATGTGAATCAGAGATATACATTTGAAATAGTGAATGAAAAGCTCATATCATGGGAAATATTAAGTGAGATGACTAAGAGATGAATGAGTGAGTACTGACAGGCTGGCTGATGAGCTTGTTCTGCAAGCTTAAAGGAGGCTAACAGTAAATAAATGCTAGAGAAACAGAATAAACAGAAAATTGCATCAAAATTACTTTTGATTTGCTGTGAAATATTTTATCATTCTGAAATAATGCTACATCCCAAAATGAGCTATCATCTGAAAAAGAGAGAGAACTGGCAGAGAATCAAACCATAAGTAAAATAAATGTAGCAACATTTGTCTTTACTTTTACTACTTTGTTAGTATGTTTTTCCTCCTATTTTTAATGTTTTTAACTATCTAGGGTAATGGAAAGTTCAAGCCTTTGAATCACTGAAACTAAAACAAAAAATAGAAGTTTTTTTTTAATCTATCCATTTTTATACATGCTTTCTTTATAACTGACTAAATATCTGATTATTACATTCCAGAACCTTTAAATGTCTCCCCAGTATTCCAATAGTAAACTTATTCCTGCTTGCCATCTTTTCACTGTTTATTGGATCCTCCAAACTGTCTCCTAAGTAAGCTTTATAGTATCCAGGTCTGTTCAAACCAGACATAATCTAAAGCTTGTTTTACGAGCCTACAGAGAAATTCAAATTATTGTTAAGATTTTCTACGGCTTACCTTTTCTTTATCTTTCAGTATTTTCACTCAATCACTTCACGTCATACAAAACTACTCACAATTCCACAAACACTTCATGTGCCTTCTAGTCCCCAGACATCTGATTAATATCCCTCTGCTTAGAATGTTATATTCCACTTCAACACTCAGCAACTACCTTTACTCTATAAAGAGCACACAAATATCATCTCCTTTTTAGATGCTTCCTTGATGAGTTTTGAAAAGAGTGAGTCCTGTGGTTTTCATGAGAATTGTACTATCATCTGTTACTCGTCAACTTTGATGTGGAAACAAACCACCCAACACTTCTTTCTTTAAAAGAAAAGAAAAATAGTTTCCGTTCTTGCTCCTATTCTGTGAGGGTTGTGAATTGTCTGCAACTCTGCATCAGGCAGCAGTCTGTTACAGACCTACACTCCTTGTCTTCTTCCTTTAGACTTCAGGAAGTGTTTTTTTTTTTTTTTTTTCTCCATAAAGAGATGGGAAAATGTCCATTAAAGAGTTAGTTTACTTTAGAAAGGAAATAGTAGAGTCGTTTCTAAATGGGTGACTTGTTAAGCCAATATCAGAGGAACAAGGATGAGCCATCTTTACGAATATGGATGAAAAACCATTTTAGCAGAGATGATAATGATAACAAATATAAGAGTTCTAAGACAGGAACCAGCCTGGACTGCATCACTGAAGTGTAACAGAATGAAGAAAGTGAGACATGAAGTAGAACAGGTAAGGGTCATCCTCTCCCTCCTTCCCTCTCTCTCTCTCTCCCTCGTACAATCAGAATAAGGATTTTGTGTGTTATACTAACTGTGATAGAAAGGCATTGGATAGTTTTAAGCCGGTGTGATGAATGTGATGTATGTTTAAAGAATATGTTCTATATGTTAAAGGAATATTGGCTATTGGGTAGTAAATGTATTAGGATGGGGCAAGAGAAAGGCAGACATGTAGAGGCAGGAATAAAGCAGTTAGTAAGCTATCGCAATTGTTCAGGCAAGAGGTAACCGTGGCTTATACCGAGGTGGTGGTAGTGCACCTAGAGCATATGAGGAAGTGTGAACCCTTGATGAGAGCAGTTCATCTTCATCACTGGGAGAAGGGTGTTACATATATTGGTTGTGACAACATGGGGACCTTCTCTTCCCAATTGCTTGTACTTTCTAAGTTATGTGACAAAGTCAACAACTGAATGTCAGTCAGAGAATTTCTTCAAGTTAGAAATCCAAGGAAAGAGAAACATAACATAGTTACTTTGGGGAGAAAGAAAAAAAAATTCAGGGAAGCATACCAGAACTGCCAGGCAGTGTTGAAGACTCATCTGAGGTTTGTCACCAAGTATCTACAATGAAATAAATCTATGTGGTTTTGTGTCTTTCGTCATCAAAGTTCAGTTTTCCTGAAACTGATCATTCCAGGCTTGTATAAAAGAGGAAGAAAAGCTGAGAGGGTTAGAAATAATTGCAGAGGAAGGGATTAAGGGAGGTGAATAACAGTGAGGTGCTTTTATCCATTCAGGCTACTGTGATAAAAATATCATAAACTGGACTGCTTACAAACAGGGAATGTTAGTTTCTCAGAGTTCTGCTGTCTGAGAAGTCTAAGGTCATGGAGCTGGCAGATTCAGTGTCCGGTGAAAACCGTGTTCCTCACTGGCTGCTATCTTCCCATCATAACCTCACATGGTGGAAGGGGGCAAGAGAGCTTTCTTGGGCTTCTTTCATAATAGCAATAATCCCACTCATGACTGCTCTGGCTTCATGAGCTAATCACCTTCCAAAGACTCCATTTCCTCACACCATTAATCTGGGCATAAAGATTTCAACACATGAGTTTTTGAAAGGATATAAACATTTAATCTATAGCAAAAGGAAGAGATAGGATTAATTGATTGGCCATCTCAATGGAATTTTTAAAAGGTTAAAAAAATGCTATACCAGTGAGCTAGAAGACTAGGAGGTATAGGTCACAGTGTTGAAGGTATAAATTTGAGATTTTTCTAGTAATAAAACTATTGGGTAAGCCATGAGTCAGTGAAGAGAAGTAGTCAGAGGGTGAGAAGTTGAAAATGACCATGAGGCAAAGCAGATGGTTAAATCTCATGGCATCGGCTTGAAAAAAGCTAAGAGAAAAGAGTTGGGAAACAAATTTGAAGTCAGAGAAGGAAGGCAAGAGAGCATTGGCTCTCTCATCCAGACTCTGAAGTACAGGGAGTTTAAGGAAAGAAATGATCATCGCTGTAAAGAACTGCATGGAAAATAGTAATATTAGGAGAATGTTTATGAAAGTAAGGGCTATTGATGATTATAGGTTGTGAATTCAAAATAATAGTGGAAATGTTCAGAAGGGGATAAAAAAACCTCTGAATAACTGAGTCAGTGAAGTCAATGCCTAAATAATCTTAAGGGTAGTATTATGGCACTGATACTTCAAAAGATTTAGATAAAGAAGAATCTGGATGTTTGACAGTGATTAGGGACCCGTGGAATCATAGGAGGTAAAACATCTATCTAGGGTTCCTAATCTGTAGGTTTATAGAACTGACAAAGATTTAGATTTTTTTATCCATTATTTTGGAAAACTTGTTTGATTCTGTAACAGTTGATTATACGTCTCATTTTTCCAAACGTGAAGTTTAGGATGTTTCTTAAAGGGATCTTATGGGTTGGATCATTCTTCATATTTTCCAGTAAGAATTTCTATTTTTTATGGGTTTTTTATTAATATGTTCTGATTAATGCACCTATCCTTCTTGAATGACAGAATAAAAATTTTTAGGATGGCAGAAATCCTTCAAACATCCCAGGGTTTTGCTGTAGCTTTCATGATGTCTGAACACAGACTTATTTAAAAGTAAGTCAAGCAGTCAAAACCAATAAGACAGCTGGGTCTACTAAACACTTGCAATTGCATTTCAATAACTCTCAATATCTAAAACATAGTGTTTCAACAAATTCCAGATGGTTTGCAATCTGTTTTCCTTGTTGAATTATTTTTTTTTAATTGGAAATATTTTAAACACATAGAGATGCATGGAAAATAACATACAAGAGACATGTAATTGGTCTCTCCTTTGATTTAACAGTTATTAACATTTTGCCCTACTCGCTTCAGAGGCTCCTCTTCTTAATAAGGTATTATAGATAAAGCTAAATACTTCCTATTCTTTTTCCCCAGCCTTACTAATATGTGATTGACAATAGCATTGTGTAATCTCAAGGTATGTAATGTAATGATTTGCTACACATATGTTTTTTTAAATGTTTAGCACAATAAGGTTAGTTAGCACATCTTTCATCTCACATAACTACATTTTCACTGTTGCCATGATGAGAATATTAAAACTTCATTCTCATAGCAATTTTAAGTATACAGTATAGCATTATTAATGATAGTCACTATGCTGTAACTTAGATCCCTGAAATGTATTCATTTTATAACTGAACGTATTGATAGACCAAAATCTCCCATTGCCTTAAACCTCAAACCCTGACAACTACTGTTATACTCTTAGATTCCACATATAAGTGAAGTTATACAGTATTTGTCTTTCTCTGATCGACTTATTTCGCTGTTTTTCCACATTTCCTTCCTTTGTTCTGTGCGTAATGCTGTGTGAGGTCCTGGAGCTTTAGAAATACTCTATTTGCAATCTCAGCCCTGAATGTACTGCACAGGGTGTCACTCTGCAGGAATGCAAGAATCAGGCACATTTGGCTTTAATTGCCTAATCTAACTTCTTATGTTTACTAAGGAGTTACAGCAGTGTCATTTCTCACCCCCACTGCTATTTTCAGTTAGCCATTATTCTTTTTGAAATCTTTACAAAATCAATAGACCTTTCTGAAGGGCCATTTTTCTTGGTATGAAAACAAATGCATCTCCATTCCTCTTGAAAATATTGAGATTTATCTCTAGAAAGTTATTTTAATGTGCTAGAGAGGTCTTTTAAATCAGAAACTATTGGATTTTTCATTCCAAATATTTAACTTGTTAAGCAAAGCAATTCCACAAATATTCCGGAAGAAAAAAAAAAAGAAGTTATAGTTTTATGAATTGCTTAATTCAGGTCCAAAATCATACAATCATAAATGAAGTGGCAGGAAAGTACTTCACATTGTTCATAGGTATTAACAGATGTGATGGATAAGACCATCCTTTTTTATGCGATCAACCATTGTTGTTGTTTAGTTGCTAAGTCATGTCCAACTCTTTGTGACCCCATGGACTATAGCCTGCCAAGCTCCTCTGTCCATGGGACTTCCCTAAAAGAATACTGAAGTGGGTTGCCATTTCCTTCACCAGAGGATTTTTCCAACCCAGGGACTGAACCCGCATCTCCTGCATTGCAGGCAGATTTTATAACACTGAGCCACCAGGGAAGCCAGTGATCAACCAGAGTTGCACATATTGTCCCCTCAAAGCTAATTTTGTGTGTATGCACAAGCAAGCATAAGCAAAAGATTCTCTCACAAGTAACTTTATCTGGATGTGAATAGACATATTTGTACTGCCTTGGTTTCCCATCTAACTTCCTTAAACTTACCGACATTGGATTTCAGCTTTCTCTCTTACACTCCATTCTCCAAGGCAGTATATTTATACTTATATAAATATACTATCTTTATATTTAAGATGAATGTTAAGCATTATTTTTTCCCTCATGACAAGCTCTCTTGATACTGCAAGGTTTCTGTTTCACATTATTATCTCCTTCCTCTTCTTTACCTCCAAGCGTTCTCTCTACTGTGGGTTTTTTCCTCTGTTCATACCAATTCTTAAGTTTTGCCTTCCTCAGCCAAAAATAAAAAAATGATCTGTTTTGAATCTGTACTTTTCTCCCTCTATAGTCATCACCTTTATTCTCTTTCTTTTGCAAGTCATGCCTACACTTTGAATTTCTAGTAATCCCCACCCCTGCCCCAACATTCCACAGCCCACTTGGTGCTTTACCCAAACTACTCTATTGAACCAAATCGTTTTCATTATGTCAACAAAGGCATTTTGTTGTTGTTCAGTTGCCCAGTCTTGTCCAACTCTTTGCGACCCCATGGACTGCAGCAAGCCAGGCCTCTCTGTCCCTCACCATCTCTGGGAGTTTGCCCAAGTTCATGTTCATTGTACTGGTGACGCTGTCCAGCCATCTCATCCTCTGAAGCCCTCTTCTCCTTCTGCCCTCGATCTTTCCCAGCATGAGGGACTTATCCAATGAGTCATTTGTGCATGTCAGATGACCAAAATACTGGAGCTTAAGCATCAGTCCTTCCACTGAATATTCAGGGTTGAGCTCTCTTAAGACTGACTGAATTGATCTCCTTGCTGTCCAATGGACTCTCAGGAGTCCCACGTACTATGGCATCCCATGTACTAAATTCACTGAATTCTCTATAATCCTTGTCCATATTGACAGTACTGGACTCTGGTGACCAGTTTTTCTCTCTTTAAACTTATTATTCCATTGAGTTCAATAGCATCCTTTCTTTTCCAATTTCCTTTTTAATTATTCACTCTAAGCCTCTGTCATTAAATTTTCTTACTCTGCCTGCACTTGGTATCCTTCTGAGCTATTTTCCATCTTCTATGATTTTCTCACTTATGTTCCACTTCATAGTTTTAATTAGGATCTATGTATAAATGACTTTAAAATCTGTAAATTTAGTCCTGACATCCTCCAAGCTCTATTCACATGTACTTTGTCCACAGGATATTCATTTTTCAGTACTCCAAAGACATACTCATTTCAGAGTGTTCAAATTATCAATATACTCCCCTTTCTTATTTTAAAATTAATTTTTCATTGTAATTCTCCTATGAATGATCAACACCACCTAATAATCCAAACTCAAGCCTTGGAAATTATTATTTATTCTTTTAACCTCTTACCTCCATGCTAAAACATTTATTCATTCTGATCAATTTTGTGTCCCCAATTTTTAAACATATATTTATTCTTGCCATTTTCACTGCCACTTCTTTGTCACAATTGCTCTAGAAATGTGTCTATATCTCCAGTGCCGCCTGTTTTAGCATATCACAATTTCGTGTTTAATTGCCTTTATCACTTTACCTTCCTTGACCCTTTTGAGCTATAATCAAAGACTTATTTCTCTAATCCATGGAGAACTCCCTCTATGTTTTCTGTAACAAATATTGCTAAAGTCTTGTACTTATTGACAGAATCTTCTCCTTTTTATGATGTAATAACAAATCACAATTCAAAATACATGTTAAGTTACATGTTACACATAGACCTATGCTAAACTGCTGAGCCTTTTGCCTTGAGCTGTGTTGTGTCTGGTTGTGTCCAGTTCTTTGTGCCCCCATGGGCTGTAAGCCCACCAGGCTTCTCTGCCCATGGAATTTTCCAAACAAGAATACTGGTGTGTGTTGCCATTTCCTATTCCAGGGTATTTTCCTGACTCAGAGATCGAACCTGAACCTCTTGTGCCTCATGCATTGGCAGGAAGATTCCTTATCACTAACACCACCTGGGAAGCCCCCAAAGACCTATAAGGTATAAATATATATGAAATTGCAAGATTTTTAAAATCTTATATTCAGACCTGATAAATTCACAATTCTAATTACCACTGCATTAATATTTGGGTAATTTATTTATATTCAGCTTGTGTTGTTCTTTTTTTAGTTATAACTAAAGAATGGTTGGAATTTTAATTGCTTTCTACCTAAGAAATAGGTCTCCCTGATCATGTTTCTGGGTACATTTTGACATTGCTTCCACAAAGGGTGTGGCAATAGAGTGACAGAAGAGGTGCCACCCATTGCAGAAGACAAATCTGGTTTCTGAGATGTATATTCTTGGGAACAATGAGCTGTTGCTCTGACACAGACAATTCCATATTATCATTTATTCAGAAAAATACTATCCATGGCAGGAAGAAACTAGAAAGAACTAATTACAGTTGTGAGGCCACATTCTAGAGACAATTAGCATATCACTGGGCAGGGGTGGGGGAGTATCTTGTACATCAAATGCCTGATGGGGTAATGTGAAAAGCCTTGCATTTGAGAAATGCTTGAGAAAAGTTTGAGAAAGGTAAAGTAAAGTTTATCTTTTTATTACCTGTATTATCTCAAAGGTAAAGTTTGATAAAATGGCAGAAATCTTAAGAGTTAGAAATGGTCACTTAAAGTGGCCTTTCTTTAAAAGAAATCTTAATAACAACAAAAAAAGGAAAAATGAATATAAGAAAGGAAAATCTTAATATATAGTAAAAATAGAAACATGTGAAGAGTCCTGCTTTATTCCAACCTAGTAATAGCACTCTTCATTCTACTGAAGTTTCAACTATAAAAATAACAGTAATATGAATTGACAATTATATACATTATATAAATTACCTTTACCTTTCTCATTATCCTCATAGCAAACCTGGAGATTAAGGTAAATAGATAGATAATAGATAAAGCAGATATTAGTTACCTGTATTATAAGGATTTGAAGGGAAAAAGACAGCCTCAGAGAGATTGAATATTTTGGTCACCGTCTAGTAGCTTATAAGTGATAGAACTACAACTTGATTTCAGCCCTTCTGACCCCCAATTCCATGCCCATGTTCTTTCTATTAAGTGGCAGAGCCTGACTAACAGTTACTTTCAGGGCTTTGTACTCTTAAGAGAAAATTTAACCTCATAAATATTTCTCACTCCAAGGAATAACAAAGGTCAGCTGATTCAGTGTGTTCTGTTGATCTGACCTGTCAGCATAAACCTGAGTGCTTCCAAACCTGAGGAAGTTTGACCATAAATAAATAACATCCTAAACAAGGCTTACCCAAGGATGGCTCCTCTGGAACTCTAATGGTGCTGATGCAGCCAGTTACGGAAGAGACTCCTGCTCCAATACAATGATGTTCTTCTTTATTATTCTTAAGATAAAGCTACACAATCGATGCCTCATGGCACTAGTGGTGAATAGATTACATGCTGCTCTAAAAGCAATTCACAGCAACTGTTTCTTTTTCTTTCTTTTTTTATATACTCTGCTTATTTAGTGTGTTTGTTTAATTTTTGGTTGGATGACATTATGGATAAACCATATTAAATTTGATCCTTGTTTCAAGTGCTCGTTATTTTACCAGAAATCAAATGCTGCAAAATTAGTCAGTGGCAAATATTGCTCTGTTTTTACCAGGGTATGTGGCCCTGAAAGGCAAGAGGAGAAACTCCCAAATCAAGAGGGACCTCCTGGATTGTTGAATTTATTATACTAAATAGTTACATCCTACTGGTTAGTTTTTTCCAATTTTTCTAAGATTCTCTTCTCCTATTTCAAATGCTACCCTGCAGGTAAAAATCATTGACACTGCTGCCTTCCTTGTGAAGCACTCCCACATTGTCCCTGCTATGAATCATCATTCTCTGTTCTACCCCTTCATTCACACATACCATGTAGATTTTCTGTAGAAGAGAATATGTTCATTGTTACTTGTGTCTGCATTTTCTCTACTACATTGATTGATTGAATTATGTCTGTACCTTTGTATCTTCAATACCTTCTATGGTAACCAGTCCAGTATCATGCAAATTATTGATCCTCACTAGGATCAATAATAGGATAATCAAGATTTCTATCCACATAAATGCAAATGTGTGCATTAATATGAGAAATGGTGTCATACGTCTAGAATATGTGACCATTACTTGTATCTCAACTAGCCTGATTTATATCTCTGTTTTTATTGATGAGATTTATGAAGGATTTCTCAGTCTTTTCTTTAGGTCTGGATGTTGTTTTCCACTCAGTTCTTAATGTGTGCACATTCATTAGAGAGAGTCTTTAGAAAGGCAAGATTAAGAGGTAAAAGGATACAAATGAACTTATTTACAAAACAGAAATAGGCTCACAGACCTAGAAAGCAAATTTATGGCTGGCAAGCAGGAAGTGGGAGGAGGGATAAATTAGGACTTTGAGATTAACTGCTATATATAAAATAGATTAAAAAATAAGGACCTACTGTATAACACAGGGAACTATATGAAGTATCTTGTACTAACCCATAATGGAAAATAATCTGAACAATATTCTTTTACATATGACTTAATCACTTTGCTGTACAGATGAAACTAACATTGTAAATCAACTGTACTTCAATAAAAAAATGTTTAAAAAAGAATAAAAGGCACAGCATTTGACTAGTCCTGGAAACGCAAATTCATATTCTGCAACTCACCTACCATATCAACCTGCAACTCTGTAATTTGTACATGCCATTAACTCTTGAATGAAGCAGTTTTTTTCCTCTCCTTTCAGTGATTTTTCTATTTCAAAACAGCTCAGATATTACCTCCTATGCAAAATCCTCCATAATTCCTAAGAATTAAGGAGTTATACTACTCTGTCAGAGCACTCTGAAGGTGTGTCTATTATAAAATTCTTTTATACTTTTTGTTTTGCATGGATGTCTGTGTCCTCCCTAGACTATGAGTTCCTCTGGGTCTCATATTCTTCCTATCTATAATGCCAGGCTTTTCCATTGGACCTAACACAAAGTTAATACTCAGTAACTACTTATTAATAATAAATTGGTTAGTTTTAGTAACAGAAATGATTTATCATCGTTATGCACAAAGCATCTTACCAAGTACTAATAGAAAATAGAAATGACTCAAACAAAGCCAAATTCTGGGAGAAATTTCATTAGGGGGAAAGGGGAGATGAAGATGGAAAGAATAATCAGAACCTGATGTGTACATTAAAATATGACAATTTCCATGGACAGAGAGGGAGTGACGAGAGGAGTGGCAGAGGCAAGGCCATTCTAGAACTAGCAAGCAGCAGGTTACCAAAGGAAACTTTCCTAAAGTGAATTAAAGATAAGCTCTATTAAATGTAAATAAAGCTGCATGCCTTAAAAGAAACAATGCATAAAGGATTAAAGTAGATTAAAATTAGAGACTACCCTCTGAGAGCCCAAATGTGCTTAGTGTAGTTAGAAATTAACTTAATGCACAAAAATTGAAATACGTGTCAAGGAAAAGAGAATAGCATTTGGCTGGCATGCTTTAGCCTCTCTCATTTAAAACAGCAAGTAGCTGGGCATACGGTCACCCTGTAGCATGGATTTGTGTTATTAATTGTACCCATAATTCAGAGTTATGATTAGAGCTTAAATTGAATGTCTGCAGTGGAGTTATGATGCATACTTGACCTCATGTTTTAAGCACTCTGTAGGGTGGGGATCTCAATGAAGGGTAGGATGAAGTCTCCCCCTTCCTTTGAACTTCAGAATGGTACAATGAATAACTTTCCGATTTTCTGGAGAAGTATAAGTGCTTGCCGTGGCCAGGAGGCATCAGAAGACGTAGGTTACTGATACATGGAAGTATCAAAAATGATCAGCAAACTGTATATCAGTGACCTAGCAGAGAATCTGCACAGAAGGTCCCAGAACATACAGAAAGTCACAATAGAACTTAATACATTCTACATATGGAGAATATAATGAGGTAGAAAAGCAGGAGTCAGAGAGTGACTTCAGAGAACGGTGGATCTAGAAAAGATTGAGACATTGGATAAAAACAGAAGCACAGCAAGTGGAGGAGGAGCCACTAGAAACTGTTCTATTGGAGAGCTTTTCCAAAAGCCAGTCTCAACTGCTGTGTTCGGGGTACACTTAAGGTATGCCAAAAATTGTTACCAGTAAAATATCAAACTTATTAAGTTATTTATTTTGTAAATAAAGTATATATATGATGAGTGTGTGTTTATGCTTAAAATAACATCACACTCAAAGATTTGTCTTCTAGTAGTGTCTTAGTGGGCTTCCCTGGTAGCTCAGCTTGTAAAGAACCCACCTGTAATGCAGGAGATCCCAGTTTGATTCCTGGGTTGGGAAAATCTACTTGAGAAGGAATAGGCTACCCTCTCCAGTATTCTTGGGCTTTCCTGGTGGCTCAGATGGTAAAGAATCTGCCTGCAATGCAGGAGACCTGGGTTCAGTCCCTGGATTGGAATGATCCCCTGGATGAGGGCATGGCAACCCACTCTGATATTCTTGCCTGGAGAATCATCATGGACAGAGGATCCTGGTGGGCTACAGCCCTTGGGGTCGCAAAGAGTTGGACAAGACTAAGCACAGCACAGGGAATCTAGGATAGAGGAAATGCTGCCAAATTATACCTGGAATACTGCTTTTAACTGTATTGGTGGTTCTCAGCATGAGGTATCCAGACCAGAAGCATTTCCATCGTTACCCACCAAGGTCCTTAGACTCCTTAATCAATAGAAATTGATAAGAGGTCAGACAAAGAATTCAGGCAAAGCTTTACTGGGACTCTTGCTGCAAAGCTGCAGCATAAAGGAGAAACAGGTGCCCTTGCTCTCTCCAACAGGCGAGGTGACCTGGTCCCTTAAATGGGGTGAGAGGGAAGGGGTGGATTGGTGGGCCGGGCCGGAGGAGTGGCTTAGGTGGTCTGGCCACCCCCTTGTACATACTGTGTGCAAGGATCATGTGCTGTACCCTAATTTTGCTCTCTGCACCTCAGAAGTGGCTGTTGCATTTTGGTCTTTTTGTATCTTGTTGTTCATAATTCACCCCAACTTCTCATACATGTAGTTATTTTTATTCCCTTATAGTTTCTTTATATTCCGTTCTTTTTTTTTTTTTTAATTATTGTTTTAGCCATACATTGTTATGATATCACCATGGGTTTACATATGCTTCCCCTCCAGGTCCCCCCTCCCTCCTCCCTCCCCCCCAGGAAATCTCGCTGCACCAGTCCCGAGCATCGATCCTGGGCTGGCGATTGATTAGACACATGACTCTTAAGGAGACATTTGTCCAGGTACAAGTAGGGCAGTAAAGGGCCCAGGTCCTAGGTCCTAACCTGCCTTACCATCACTGGGAACTTGTTAAAAATGCCAATTCTCAGGCAGATATTATGAATCAGAAAATTTAGTAGTGGGGATCAGCAATCTATGCACTAATAAACACTCCTGGTGATCCAGATGCAATAAAATGTTTGAGAACCATTGATTTATAAGTCTGTAAGTAAGTGAGTGTTAGTTTCTCAGTCATGCCAGACTCTTTGCACAGCCCACCAGGCTCCTCTGTCCATGAGATATTCCAGGCAAGGATCCTGGAGTGGGTTGCCATTTAATCCTCCAGGGGATCTTCCCAACCCAGGGATCGAACCTGGGTCTCCTGCACTGCAAGCAGATTCTTTAGCGACTGAGCTACAAGGGAAGCCCCCCGCCCCCCACTTAATCACTGCCTAATATAGATATACATTGACATACCTGTAAAGCATAGTGTTTTTGAATCCATACCCCAAATTTAAACATATAACAATGTCAGTTTTATTTCTCTGAAGAATTCACTTGTGCTTCTTAAAACTCTGGATAAACCCATGTAGATACCAGTCTCTTTTTGTGTATGTAACTGAAGTTCACTATTCTTTTTTTGATGAAGTGACCCACTGGAGAACAAGAGGAGGAACATAGCAATCATGATTTTCTGGTACAATTATCTCTCTGAACACAAGGACAATTTGCCATTAATAAACCTAGTGACATTAGAGGCCCAGGTTTTATCACTGGGCTCCTCAGCCAGTTTCAGAGTTCCAGCACTTAGATGTGCAAAGCAAAACATGATTAATAAAATGGGTTTTATAATATTTTAATGAAAATCTTACAGTGAAAAATTTCTTAAAAATTTTTTTCTTTAGGAAAAAAGAATAGTCTCCAGAAAACCTGAGGCTTACTTAAATTACAAAATCAATTTTTTCCTTTATTCAAGCAACCACATAAAGCCAAAGTCTGATGATGAAAACCGAAAACTATTATGGCCTAAAAAAATTGAGCATAGCTCTGTTTGTGTGAGCAGTAACACAGGAGAGCAAACACATTTAAAATTCCATAAAAGGTTTCTGTGGGTACACAGTGCTAAATGAAGTCAAATGCTAAATGAATCTAGTCCCCAAGAGTTCCATATAACTGGAAAACCTACAGTGTATCACTGCAGCTAGAAAATGGTTATTTTAAAATTTGCCTATTGAAACTTTCCTGACTGTGTGCATGTAAATCCCATTAAAGTTCAGAGATGCTGCACATGCAACCAGTGAGAGACACAAAACCCCCTAATGTTTTCTGTAATGAACTTGGCCCCAGCAGGTAGGGGCTAATAATTACACAGCACAGAATCTGGATTAGATTGCTTGCTCAGTTTATGACTGTTTGGTAACGGTGTGACACAGCGTACACTTTCTGTTTGAAAATGAGGGCAGGAATAATTTTGCAGATTGAAATTCAAACATGGAGTTAAATTCGTAGTCTACTTGTAGTCAGAGGATATGACTAGATAATACTTCCAAAGCAAAAGCACAAGGTAAGTCAATATTTAAAAGTGAGACAAAATTTTAAAAATATAATAGATGTCTTTTAATTATAGTAAAATGTGATAAAATAATATTAATATAGTTAAGACTATAGGAATACCACCATATTTTTTCCTATGTAAGTTTGATAGAAATTTGGCTTCTTTATGAGAAAAGTTCTGACAATATTGCATTAAAAACTGCCAAGTATTTTGCATTTTTCATCTAGAAATTCACTATCAGTAAATTATCCTAAATAAATAATTCAAAAATTTGTTCTAATGTATGCATTATATTGACATTTTGACCATATCTTCTTAATGCAGCCAGATCATTTTTTATTCTATAATTTTATTGAAATGTAATAGAAATGGAAAGATAAAGAATATAAAATGCACTTAATTTCTTATAAACTGAGCACACATATAATCAACACTTAGAGTAAGACACACAACATTACAAGTCCCTGAGAATCTCCCCTCATTGCACAAGATTAACAACTATCTTAACCTACAACACACATAGATTTCCAGTTATTTGTAACCTGAGAAAAAAAATTAGTATTACTTACTTTTCAAAATGAATTCATTCTGTCAGTTATGTAGTGGTACTATATTTTGACTTTACATTGCATTTCTTTTATGACTAAATATTGAGCATATTTTCATTTGGCTGTCTTCTTTTGCACAATGTCTTTCAAGTCTTTGCTTATCTTTCTACTGACTTGTGTATTATTTTACCATTGTTTCGTTTTATATATTCTAAACCTTATATAAGGCCTTTATATGTTTGGCAAATATTTCTCACTCTCGTTTTTACTTTTCTCATTATCTTCAACTTGTCTTTTAGTGAATGCGTGCTTGGTTGCTAAGCTGTCTCCAACTCTTTGCAACCACATGGACTGTAGCCAGCCAGTCTTCTCTGCCCATGAGATTTTCCATGCAAGAATACTGAAGGAAATAAGTTATCCATTTCCTCCTCCAGGAAATCTTCCTGACCCTGGGACAACCCATGTCTACTGCATCATATGTCCTTAATTTTAATTTCTCTAATTCATATATTTTTCTTTACCAATTTTTGTTTGTCCTATTTATGAAAGCATATCTCAGTTCATTAAAAAATTCACCTACTTTCTTCTAAAATTCTAGAAGAATTTTAGAATACATTACATTTATATCTGTAATTTATCTATAATAAGTTAGTATTAGTATATGACTTGGAGTAGCCAATTGTTCCAGAACTATACACCTTTCCTCACTATACTGTAATGTTATTTTGTCATAACTTAGGTGACCATATATATTCTGGACTTTCTATTTTTTTCTATTTTTTGCTTATTTATCAGTTCTTGTACCAGGAAAACATTACTAATATATCTTTGTAGTAATTATTGATATTCTTTAATATAAACATCCAAAAATTTTTTGTCTTTAAAATTGCCTTAAATATTGCTGTTTGTGTTTCCACATAAACTCAGAATCAACTTTTAGTCATCCCACACAAAAATAACTATGGGGAGTTTTAGTTTCTGATTGACATTGAATTTTTAATCTATATAGCAATTTGTTGTATATTAACAGTTTTATACATTGTGCCTTTCAATCCATAAACATAGTATTTCATTACATTTCTTTAGGTTTCCTTTTATTTTTGTTTATAGAAGTTTGTAGTTTTCTGGTAAAAGCTTTGCATATCCTTTGGTAAATGAACCACTGAGTATTTTTATGCTATTAAAAATAATATTCATTTAAAAATTTTAATAGTTCCACTGTATTTCAACATAATGTCCAACAATCATACTACAATTTGCTTATCAAGTTTTGGTTTGTAAAATGTTTATTTTTTATATAAAAATGGTATTTTTAGTTGTGCAGAAGCTTCTAATTTAAGGCAGCCTTCAGAATGGGAGAAAATAATAGCAAACGAAGCAACGGACAAACAATTAATCTCAAAAATATACAAGCAACTCCTGCAGCTCCATTCTAGAAAAATAAACGACCCAGTCAAAAAGTGGGCCAAAGAACTTAACAGACATTTCTCCAACGAAGACATAAAAATGGCTAACAAACACATGAAAAGATGCTCAACATCACTCATTATCAGAGAACTGCAAATCAAAACCACAATGAGGTACCACTTTACACCAGTCAGAATGGCTGCCATCCAAAAGTCTACAAACAATAAATGCTTGAGAGGATGTGGAGAAAAGGGAACCCTTTTACACTGTTGGTGGGAATGCAAACTAGTACAGCCACTATGGAGAACAGTGTGGAGATTCCTTAAAAAACTGGAAATAGAACTGCCATATGACCTAGCAATCCCACTGCTGGGCATACACACCGAGGAAACCAGAATTGAAAGAGACACGTGTACCCCAGTGTTCATCACTACATTGTTTATAACAGCCAGGACATGGAAGAAACCTAGATGTCCATCAACAGACGAATGGATAAAAAAGCTGTGGTACATATACACAATGAAATATTACTCAGCCATTGAAAAGAATCCATTTGAATCAGTTCTACTGAGGTGGATGAAACTGGAGCCTATTATACAGAGTGAAGTAAGCCAGAAGGAAAAACAACAATACAGTATACTAACGCATATATATGGAATTTAGAAAGATGGTAATAATAACCCTGTATGCGAGACAACAAAAGAGACACAGATGTATAGAACAGTCTTTTGAACTCTATGGGAAAGGGCAAGGGGGGGATGATATGGGAGAACGGCACTGAAACATGTAAATTATCATATGTTAAATCAATTGCCAGCCCAGGTTTGATGCTTGATACAGGGTGCTCAGGGCTGATGCACTGGGATGACCCAGAGAGATGGAATCAGGTGGGAGGTGGGAGGAGGGTTCTGGTGGGGAACACATGTATATCCATGGCAGATTCATGTGAATGTATGGCAAAACCAACATGATAATGTAAAGAAAATAAATTAATTAATTTAAAAAATGGTATCTTTATGTTATCCTTAATTGACAGCATTTTCCCCCCTCCTTTTCCATTTGTATGTCTTTTATTTCCTTTTCCAACTGTAATCACCAGGATCTATAGTCACCCCACTCCAGTACTCTTGCCTGGAAAATCCCAGGCATGGAGGAGCCTGGTTGGCTACAGCCCATGGGGTCGCTAAGAGTCAGACACGACTGAGCGACTTAACTTTCACTTTTATGCATTGGAGAAGGAAATGGTAACCCACTCTAGTGTCCTTGCCTGGAGAATCCCAGAGACTGGGGAGCCTAGTGGGTTGCTGTCTATGGGGTCGCACAAAGTCTGACACGACTGAAGCGACTAGCAGCAGCAGCGGCAGCAGCAGCAGGATCTACAGTAAACTGCTGAACCGCAGTGTTCATAGCTGGCGTTATTGCCTATGGGACGCTTTTGATAATGCATCACTGATATGACACCTGCTATGTATTTTTAATATTCTCTTTATCATATCAAAGTAACTGTTTTGTTTTTAATTTGTAAAAAATATTTATCGTGATTACCTAAAGTTGACTTCAACTTTACTACATATATAAGTTTAGAGAATGCAATGTGTCATGGAACTTCTCCTTTGAGAGGTTTCTAGGTGTGTAAAAAATAAAAGCAAAACTAAGGGGAACAAAATGTATGAATTTACGACATTAAAAAGATAAGATGGCATCCGGTCCCATCACTTCAGGGCAAATAGATGGGGAAACAGTAGAAACAGTGTCAGACTTTATTTGGGGGGGGCTCCAAAATCACTGCAGATGATGACTGCAGCCATGAAATTAAAAGACACTTACTCCTTGGAAGGAAAGTTATGACCAACCTAGACAGCATATTAAAGAGCAGAGACATTACTTTGCCATCAAAGGTCCATCTAGTCAAAGCTATGGTTTTTCCAGTTGTTATGTATAGATGTGAGAGTTGGACTATAAAGAAAGCTGAGCACCAGAGAATTGATGCTTTTGAATTGTGGTCCTGGAGCAGACTCTTGAGAGCCCCTTGGACTGCAAGAAGATGAAACCAGTCCATCCTAAAGGAAATCAATTCTGAATATTCATTGGAAGAACTGATGCTGAAGCTGAAACTCCAATACTCTGGCCACCTGATACAAAGAGCGGACTCATTTGAAAAGACCCTGATGCTGTGAGGAGAAGGGGACGACAGAGGATGAGATGGTTGGATGGTGTCACTGACTCAATGGACATGAGTTTGAGCAAGCTCTGGGAGTTGGTGATGGACAGGGAAGTCTGACATACTACAGTCCATGGGGTTTCAAAGAGTCAGATACGACTGAGCAACTGAACTGACTATAAGATAAGATTTCTAGCCAAAGTAATGTTCTTATTTATTCCTAAGGAGATAAGTTGAAGTAATTTTGCTGAAGTGCTATTTTTCTAATTTTTATTACTGAAAGATTTAGGTATTTTTTTCCTCAATGTGTTCATTTATATCAACACTGAAATGAGGGTGCTCATCGACTATGTTTTCTATAGAATAAACTGGCAAAATTTATTTTTCCTATGTTTGTGTGTGCTCAGTTGTGTCTAACTCTGCAAGCCCATGGACAGCATCCTCCATCCAGCTCTTCTGTCTTTGGAGTTTTCCTGGCAAGAATACAGAAGCGGGTTGCATGCTCTTTTTTACAGTATCTTCCCGATCCAGGTATTAGAGCTGGGTCTCTTGTGTCTTCTGCTTTGGCAGGCAGATTCTTAACCACTATCACCACCTGGGAAGTTTTGGGTTGTAAGTATAGTAAATCCACTTAAAGAAGGTAAGAGAAGATCAATCCATGTAAGACATAAAGTCAGATTTTTGGAGTCATGGAAAAAACTTTTGCATTATAGACTTTTATTTTAGTTGATTTAAATAAGCAGACAATTTTTGTATCACAGATGTTAACTGAATTAATTGTTGCCATGAGATTTAAGATTTTGCTCTAAAGTAATTCTAAACCAAGAATTCATCAGCATATAAGCTTACTATGTTGGTTCCTTTTTGCCTGCTTTATAATACATAATTCAAAGCAAATTACTTGAATTTCAATGAAATTCCAATTTGCTATGACCTTACCCTGGTGATTTTCAAAATTACCTTGGCCTCTTGCCAGCCTGAAAGTGCTTATTAAGTAGCAGAATTTCCTGCTCAGCAACACTAAGAGTAAAAAGAATCATTTGTTGATAGATTTTTGATGAAGAAAAAGCTAGATCTTTGTCTTGTTTGGATTCTGTTATGTTTTCTAATTTTATAGATGAAGTAACAAGGTAGCAGAGAGACCAAATGACCTCTGCAAGGTCACAAAATGTGTAACCTTCACTTAATTTATTGAAGTAATAGCACTGAGATTTTTTTTGCCAATCTGAGAATCCTGATATTTCAAGATATAAAACAATGTGAGTGTTTATTATAATCCCAAACTCAGGACTTGAACTTCTACTGAAGCAATGCATCCAGTTACTTATAAACATACACATATTCAGTTAATAACATGTGGGAGATAGGGCTAAAGGGAAGAAGGAAATGTGGAGAGAAATGATGGATGTTAAATATATTGAAATAAATTTTAGTATCTAAACATCTAATCCTCATTTATTCTAACTCAATGACATAATTATAAAATTATCTTCCTAGCTTATAGTCTTCTCTTATTGGCTTTTGCAAGTTATTTATATGTCTGTGCTAACAGAAGAATGAATATTCACTCTATAACAGCCAACATTTTACTTATGTAGATTTCAAAGGCATACTATCTCAACTGAAAGAAAAAATAACATCCTTGAAATCTTAATTATTCAGGTTCAAAGTGAAGTGTTTTGTGGAGAAGAATGAAACTTGATGGGATAAAAGATAATAAGCTGATCAAAAATTAATAAGCATTTGAATATTTTATTGTATATTACAGTGAAACACTTCAATGGGAACCTTTCTGTTATTATTCCAATTTAAGGAGGGTAAGTTAGTTGAAAACTGAAAAATGCATTTTCCTACTGAAGTAGTTCCAACATTATGAAACAGGAGTTTGCATTACATAACACTTATTACATACTATAGAAACATTTCAGAACAAGTCTCGCACAACCGGATTATTTGTATGAGTTTCCTTCATCTACCCTTGCTTTAAAAAAAGTGAATATTATATGTATAAGAATTAAATATCACTAAAAGTAATTAAAAGTAGATGATAAGGTGAATTGGTTAACAACCCAAATACTCAAAATAAGAGCTTAATCAGTTTATGTCTGATAAAGTATATGAAAATATCTCAATAGAATTCTCATGCAAACAATAAATCTAACCCAAGAAGTGCTGCTGCTAAAGTATAAATGGTACAATTCAGAATTTCCATTATGTGTTTCTTTTTAATAGGAGGTACATCTATGATTCTCCTTTAGCTTGGCAGGAATTCCCAATTAACAAAAATAAAATTGTCCCTAAGAATAGACCCTGTTGGTCTGTTGTAGTTGGCCCCAAATGAAGTACATCTAGTTTTTCACTGATGCCAATTAAGAAGTAAATGTTAACTCTAATTTTCAAACTCATTCAAACTGAAAACATTCAGCTATATACTAAGAGCCAATCAGATTATGGTCAACTTGATTTAAAGGGCTGTCAGATGGATTCAACCAATATGACTACAAAGGAGTGCCCTGAAGTTTTCTCCTACAAGGACATACTGATTGCATAGCTACCCGTGGAACAATTTCCTCTGAAATAAATCAAGAGACCCAACCACAGTAAACATGTAGGCAAGATCGAATCACGTAGAGATAGAAAATCTGGATAGACCAATTCCCGTAAGGAGATTGAATCAGTAATCAAAAGCCTCCCAAGAAACACAGGTCCAGGACCAGATGGTTTCACTGGTGTGAAAGTTAGTCACTCAGTTGTGTCAGACTCCTTGCAAACTCATAGACTATAGCCACCAGGCTCCTTTGTCTACGGAATTCTCCAGGCAAGAATACTTGAGTGGGTTGCCATTTCCTTCTCCAGGGGATCTTCCCAACCCAGGGATCAAACCCTGGTCTCCTGCTTTGCAGCCAGATACTTTACTGCCTGGTGAATTCTGCCAAATATTCATAGAAGAATTAGTATGACACCTTCTTAAACTCTTCCAAAAAACAGAAGAGAAGGTAACATTTCAAACTCATTATATGAGGCAAGAATTACCTGATACCAATGCCATTAAGGACACTATAAGAAAAGAAAATTACAGATAAATATTCCTAATGAACACAGATACAAGATTCCTTAATAAAATATTAGCAAATTGAATTTAAAAATACATTTAAAGGATCAGACGTCATGATTCAGTGGGATGTATGCCAGTGATATAACAATGGTTCAACATCCACAAATCAATTAATGTGATACACCATGTTAGCAAAAAATAATAATAATAATAAGCATCATATGATCATTCAGTAGTGCAAAAAAAGTACTTGACAAATTTCAGCATCCACTCTTGATTAAAAAAAAACAACTTCTTAAACTGGGTATAGAGAAAATGTCTCTCACAAAATAAAGGCCATACATGATGAGCCAATTCCTAACATAATAACATGGCGAAATCTAGACACTTTTCCTCCAAGATCAGAAGACAAAGATGCTCACTCTTACCAGTTTTACTTCACATAGTACTAGATATCTTAGCCAGAGGATTTGGGCAAGAAAAAGAAATAAAAGACATTTAAATCAGAAAGAAAGAAGTATTGATAGAATTGACTATGTTTGCAGATGACATATACTATATATGGGCTTCCCTGGTGGCTCAGACCTTAAAAAATGTGCCTGCAATGTAAGAGACCTGGCTTCGATCCCTAGGTTGGGAGGATCCACTGGAGAGAGGAATGGATACCCACTCCAGTGTTCTTGCCTGGAGAATCCTGTGAAGAGAGGCACCTGGCAGGCTACAGTCCACGTGGTCACAAAGAGTCTGAGGTGACTGAACAACTAGCACTTTCACTTAATTCTGTACATATAGAAAATCCTAAAAACTCCACCAAAAACTGTTAGAATACACAAATTCAGGATACAAAATTGCAGGATACAAAATCTATATACAAAAATCATTTGCATGTCTATGCATAAATGATGAGCTATCAGAAGGAGAAACTCTAAAACAAATTCACCTACCATTTGAAGTTGTATCAAAAAGAGTAAAACAGTTAAGAATAAATTTAATCAAGGAGATGAAAGATCTATACACTACTATAAAAGATGGATTAAAGAAAATAAAAAGAACACAAATATGTGAAAAGATGTTCCATGCTCATAAACTGAGTGCATGCAATCAAACACACATCTCGCTAAAAAGTTGTTGCTAATTTCGGGAAACAAATATTTTAGTCAATTATTTTGTGTTTTTCTTTTCTTTATTATTATTATTATTATTTTTATTGTAACAAATTAAAGAAAGACTTCTTTCTTTACATTATTGTGCTGGTTTTGCCATACATTGACATGAATCCGCCATGGGTAGACATGTGTTCCTCTTCCAGAACCCCCCTCCCACCTCCCTCCTGATAAACATGGGAAGATGCAGGAAATCATAAAAATTTCTCCTGAAAATATCTAACTATCTGAGAGACTGTTCTGTCAGTTTTCCCAGAGCACAGAGCACTTCCTTCTTAATTGTTGCCCTGAATCTCTGCAAGATATACAGTAGGTCAGGGACTACGGTGGCTAATTACTCAATTCTGGTAGAACCAGGTGGTGAGTGGCTTTCTGTAGTTGGCATTTGTCAAAGGGTACAAACTTTCAGTCGTAAGATGGATAAGGTCTAAGGGTTTAATATATATCATGGTTACTATAGTTTAATAGCAGCATATTTCATAACTGAAATTTGCTAACAGAGTAGAAGCTAAATGTTATTATGCATATACACAAAAGGTAAACATGTGAGGTGATGTATGTGTTAGTTAACTTGATGGGAAAAATCCTTTCAGAATACATTCTTTTTTGTGTTTTGTAGCAGATGTTTTATTACAGTGGAAAAGGACAAAGAAGGCTTCTGATATAGACATCAGAAGGGGAGTGAAGAGTGCCCCACTCACTAGTCTTATCAAGGCCTTATATCCTTATGTATATATACACACATATTTCATACCACCACATTGTACACTTTAAAAATCTTAAAATCTTATTGATCAATTATATATCAGTAAAGCTGGTGTAAGCAAAGGAAAACCAAAGTAATTTAAGGCTTTCTACAGATTTTTACATATGTATGAATTTAAAGTAAATGTTGATGGATTTTGCAGCAATTTAATTTTGTAATACACTAAAATGGCTGTGGTATGATTGGTATGGCTGCATACCAATTTTTATGCAGGATTTTCTCCTACACTCATGGGGTTGTAAGAGACTAATGATACCCAGAGACACCAGTGTGTAGCATGCTGGCTTGGTACAAGACGTAGGCATTCTTCCCACCCTTGACAAAGTGTCCAGACTCTGACATTGTGGAAAACTTGAAATATTCCTTACAGAAAGAGCTGTTACTTACCACTACTTTAACTATTCAATCTCCACATTGTCACCTGAACATTT
Organism: Antilocapra americana; assembly: GCA_007570785.1. NCBI lineage: Eukaryota > Metazoa > Chordata > Mammalia > Artiodactyla > Antilocapridae > Antilocapra > Antilocapra americana. The sequence goes on from ML664161.1 coordinate 27,545,006, forward strand.
TTTCTGGAGTACAAATCTGATCACTGCAGAATAAATGTAGAACAGATTAAATCCAGAGGTGATTATCAGCTGTGTTGTTTTCCGTTCTTACCTATTGTGTGGCTACACTAAGAGCCCCGCATGCTTGTGTGCTTAGTTACTCTTTGTGACTCTATGAACTGTAGCCCACCAGGCTCCTCTGTCTTGGATTCTCTAAGCAAGAATACTGGAGTGGGTTGCCATGCCCTTCTCCAGCAGATCTTCCTGATCCAAGATTGAACCCAAGTCTCCTGAGTCCGTGCACTGCAGACAAATTCTTTACTGCTGAGCCATCAGGAGAGCCCCACAGAAGGTTTACCATCTCCAATCTGAGAGAAGCATTTTTCCTACATTTTACCTTGTTAATGTAAGTTATTACTTTTATCATTTATTATGAGTGTTATGAAAATTTGTGCATTAGGAATAAATCAAAGCACAGGAGAAAAACTAAAGCAAGCAAAATTAGATTACTTTTATGAGTAGCAATACTACAGCAAAAAACAAAAGTACACCCTTTCTAATTCAGTTTCTATTTATTAACATGATTGATTAATAAATCTTTTGATTTAATATTTCAAATAATCTTCATTTTCACTAAAGGAAAAAGATGAAAAATTCTTCTCAGCAATGAGTCTAGGAATGATAGAAAGTCATGAATCAATTATTTTAGTCCCATCTCTCTTGCTGAGTTGGTCTCTGACCTTCAAACATTTTTTTCAATGACCTAATTAATCCACTTATAAAACAGATAATTGTTTCTTCTACAGTCACTGCTATGCAAAAAGATGAAAACATTATTATGGAAAGTATTTTTTTAATTTATTTATTTTGATTGGAGGCTAATTACAATATTGCAAAGTAATTTTTTAAGACACTCAATTCAAAGGAAAGTTGGGTCCTATGTAAACTTGGGTTCTGTTCTTTTTCTGAGCAACATTAATAAAAAGATGTGAATTGATTCCTATCATTGCATTTCCATATTATTCATTATGCATTTCTTCACTCCCTTTTGAAAATGACTGAGCTTCCCTGGTGGCTCAGACGGTAAAGCGTCTGCCTACAATGCTGGAGACTTCGGTTCAATCTCTGGGTTTGAAGATCTCCTGGAGAAGGAAATGGCAACCCATTCCAGTGTTCTTGCCTGGAAAATTCCATGGATGGAGGAACCTGGTAGGTTACAGTCCATGGGGTCGCAAAGATTTGGACATGACTGAGTGACTTCACTTTCAGCAGCTCATCTTATGCCATCCTCCATATGCACCTCAATAAATGAACAGTTTTCTCTTAGCATTGTATCTTCAATAGTTTATGATAGAGTCTGCTATGTTAGGGAATTCACTAATAAATATAAATATTAGTGGAGTTCTTTGCTTAACCTTCATTGTTTTTCTAAGAACGTTTGTCTGATAATTGTAGACAAAATTCAATACTTATTTGATGAATTAAATCACATTTAGATTAATGGATTTAAATACTGGAAACTTTGAATTAATATGGATGTAGATTTTTTCTCTTAAATCTCCTCAGTTAGCTGGTGAAGCAAACAAGTTTATTTGATATTCACAAACACTTCATTCTGTTGATTGTAAATCTCCCAAGTCATCACAATCACCCAAAATCCTCTCAGATTTATTGATGTCTGTTAATAGAAGATGGAACATGTAGGACAGGGTAAGGATAGCCATTTACCCTCAAAATTGAAAGCCATGAAAATAGAGAGAAAGTAATCTTCATTTCAGTTCAGTCGTGCTGTCGTGGACGAGTCTTTGTGACCCCATGGACTGCAGTATGCTAGGCCTCCCTGTCCATCACCAACTCCCGGTTCAAACTCACGTCCATTGAGTCGGTGATGCCATCCAACAATCTCATCCTCTGTCGTCTCCTTCTCCTCATACCTTCAATCTTTCTCAGCATCAGAGTCTTTTCCAATGAATCAATTCTTCACATCAAGTGGCCAAAGTATTGGAGTTTCAGCTTCAACATCAGTCCTTCCAGTGAATATTCTGGACTGATTTCCTTCAGGATGGACTGGTTGGATCTCCTTGCAGTCCAAGGGACTCTCGAGAGTCTTCTCCAATACCACAGTTCAAAAGCACCAATTCTTCAGTGCTCAGCTTTCTTTATAGTCCAACACTCACATCCATACATGACTACTGGAAAAACCATAGCTTTGACTAGATGGACCTTTGTTAGTAAAGTAATGTCTTGGCTTTTTAATATGCTTTCTAGATTGGTCATAACTTTCCTTCTAAGGAGCAAGTGTCTTTTAATTTCATGGCTGCAGTCATCATCTGCAGTGATTTTGGAGCCCAAGAAAATAAAGTCTGTCACTGTTTTCATTGTTTCTCCATCTATTTGCCATGAAGTGATGGGACCAGATGCCATGATCTTAGCTTGCTGAATGCTGAGTTTTAAGCCAACTTTTTCTCTCTCCTCTTTCAATTTCATCAAGAGGCTTTTTAGTTCTTCCTCACTTTCTGCCATAAGGGTGGTGTCACCTGCATATCTGAGGTTATTGATATTTCTCCCAGCAATCTTGATTCCAGCTTGTGCTTCTTCCAGCCCAGTGTTTCTCATGATATACTCTGCATATAAGTTAAATAAGCAGGGTGACATTATACAGCCTTGATGTACTCCTTTTCCTATTTGGAACCAGTCTGTTCCATGTCCAGTTCCAATTGTTGGTTCCTGACCTGCATACAGATATCTCAAGAGGAAGGTCAGGTTTTCTGATATTCCCATCTCTTTAAGAATTTTCCACACAGTTTGTTGTGGTCCACATAGTCAAAGGCTTTGGCATAGTCAACAAAGCAGAAGTAGATATTTTTCTGGGTCTCTCTTGCTTTTTTGATGATCCAACTGATGTTGGCAATTTGATGTCTGGTTCCTCTGCCTTTTCTAAATCCACTTGAACATCTGGAAGTTCATGGTTCATGTACTGTTGAAGCCTGCCTTGAAGAATTTTGAGCATTACTTTACTAGCATGTGAGATGAGGGCAATTGTGTGGTAGTTTGAGCATTCTTTGGCATTGCCTTTCTTTTGGATTGGAAGAAAACTAACCTTTTCCAGTCCTGTGGCCACTGCTGAGTTTTCCAAATTTGCTGGCATATTGGTGTTTCCTAAAACAGAAACCAATTATTTTATTTTTAGTTATCCATTTTTGGATTTCTTAAATCAGTATTTCTCAAAGTGCAGAACCTGTAACATCATCATAAGCCCCTCTCCCCCATGCTATTGAATCAGACACTTGGAGGAAAATCCAGAAATTTGCATCTGAAGCCCATCAGATGGACCTGATGTAATTCAAGTTTAAGAATCCTTGTCCTAAATCATACAGGTAACCAGTTAAGAGAGTTAGGACTTGAACCTAGACGTCCAAGGTCAGGAAATGTAAATAAATAAGGCAAAAATATATACTATAAAATGTTACAAGCCAAATAACCTTGTGCTTTTTAAGTAATACCCCCTCCTTGAGTCATTCCTGAAGCTATTCACTTTAGAAAGACCATTTAGAAAAGTATAATACTCTAGTCACTATGCACGTGTGTGTGCTAAGTCTCTTCACTCATGTCCGACTCTCTGCGACTCCATGGATGATAGTCCATCAGGCTCCTCTCTCCCTAGAATTCTCCCGGCAGGAATACTGGAATGGGTTGCCATGTACTCCTCCAGGGGATGTTCCTGAGCCAGGGATCAAACCCACATCTAGTGCAGCTCCTGCATTGCAGGAGGATTCTTAACCTCTGACCCACCTTAGAAACTCTCTAGTCCCTGTACTCCCTGTGTCACTGGGATACTAGTCATTTCCCAGAATTAATTCTTGACCCCATTTCTCATGGCTTGCTACATCCAAACCCATGCTATAGCCTCACTGTGGACAGAGAGTACTTCTCTGCCCCTTGACTGTTGCCTTGGCCACATGACTTACTTTCTTCTGCTAAGATAAATGCAAAAGCATACTATTTGTGAACATAGGCCTTAGGAGACATGTATGGCTTTTCTTGACCTTTCCTGCTCTGCCCTTCTTGTGAGATCATGTTCAGTTAGCCTGCTGGTCAATTAGACACAATAAGCTGGTTGCTCTGCTGACCTCCTAACAGTGAATAAACATAGCCAGTGTACCTGCCTGGTGTGAAGCAGAACTGGGTCAGCCAAGCTTCAACCAACACAGAGATCTGAGCATTATATCCTACTGGGATTTCATAATTATTATGCAGAAAATGCTACCCAATAAGCCCAGTTAGAGAAATTAGAGGGATAATGGTTTTCCAAATGTCTCTGAGCGCTAGCTTTCAATAATTTGTGAAAAACTCTTTACATGGTGAATTTAGATACTCTAGTAGAAAGTAAATAAAATAAACATCTAGTAAGAAAAGTATATAACAATACATCAAACTCCACATTTACTGTCAAAACGTGTTTTAAAATTGTCTGTTTTCCAAGAGTAAAAAAATACTTATTAATATGGGCTCTTTTTTCTAATTCAGGTGAATCAGAATATCTGAAAGTGTATACTGGGATCTTTTAAGATGAAAAATATATATACACAAATGACAGTGATAGAAAATGTTAGCATTGACCTCTATAATCCTTGAGTCCAGATTTAGAATTTCATGGTATATGCTCAACACAATCAGTAGATTACTGTATCAGGGAAAACATTGTTATGCTAGCAAATTCTCTAGTTCAGCACTTGCTAGTTTCCCTGAACCTGATAACTGTTATTTGCTGCTTGTATTTAAATCAAATACATTTTTTGTACTTTCATGTAGAAGGATGAGTAAGAATAGTTTTTCTAGCTTTGTGGCTCTCGGGCTTTTAGTTTATCATGGAAATATTTAAAAAATAAGGTAAGGCCTACAGTTTTCTGGAATTTGACTACTTTGCTTCTCTTCCTTATTTTTGTCTTCATTTATTGAGGTTATTATATAGTTATTCTTCTTTGTTCAATTACTGTATATATTGCAGTAATATTATTACTTAATATTACAAGATAATTATTTGATTATCTAGTGTTAGATCAATTTTACATTCCTGGTATAAATTATATATGGTCACTTTGTTGCAGTTTTTAATTATTTACTGAATTCAAATTTACAGTATTTTATTAAGGAATTTAATGTTTAGATTCCTAAGCATTAATGACTTGCATTTCTCCTATTTTGAAATGTCTGAAATCACATCATATTGCATTGAAACACTGAAAATTTTTAGTTTTTTTTATTTTAATATAACTTAGTCTCAATAATGTTGTATTTAATATAGAAAAAAGATGTACTGGCATACTTTTACTTTTAATAGATTTTCTGTGAATAAAAGAATACTATTATTTGAAAATAATAGTTTCCAGAAATGATTTCTGGATGCAGCTTTACCCATTTATCAGCTTTGCAGTTGAATCATTAGTTTGCAGTGCTATGTAGAGCTACCATAGTATCTTATTTGACTCAGATTATTGATTATTATTACTTTTTTTATTCCAGGTAGGTTGAGTTTGTATGCTGGCTGATTGATTTGTTGATTGATTGGTATTCCTTGACAGAAAAAATGTTATTTTTCAATCTTATATAGTCAAGCTCTATGGAAAGACAAATCAGAATAAGAAGCCATTTTATTTATGAGACAAACTCACTGTATCAGAAAATGACAGTGGTCAGAATCCTTCTGATCAATGGAATTATTGAGTGCAGACATACGAAGGGCACATTCTTTTCAGAAGTTATGTTGATGAGCAGGAAATCAGAAGAGTGTCAGTTTGGTACACTGAATTTGGGATATCCCATTGTTGCTGTGTTCTTGCAAGGGACTAGAAATATTTAAAAGTTTTTGCATCAACTCTGTTAGCCACAGCTACATATATATATATATGCTTAACCAGTGGCTCAGCAGTAAAGAATCTGCCTGCAATGCAGGAAGCACAGGAGATGCACATTCCATCTCTGTGTCAGGAAGATCCCCTGAAGGAGGGTATGGCAACCCACTCCAGTATTCCTGCCTGGAAAATCCCATGGACTGAGGCACTTGGAGGGCTGTAGTCCATGGAGTCACAAAGAGTCAGACATGACTGAAGCAACTGAGCACAAGCACAAGTGAAAATAGAGCCTCACCCTCAGGAGCAGAAATGTGTTTAATCCAGTGACCAAAGTTTCCTAGTCTCTGAACAATACTTGGATAGAAATTGCTTATGTTTGCTTCAAAGACTGTTTTTTCTAGATTCTGAGGTGAAGAAAGCCTCCTTCTGAATCACAATTTTTATTTATACATACTTAATACATTAAAGAAGGCTATATACAGTTTATTGATCTGAGAAAAATCTTGTCTCTTGCAGATAGCTTTACATTTTAATGGACCTACAGTCAGATTCATTAGATAGTACAGTTTCTGTTTAATTGTTAGAGACTATTTATTTCCACATCTTCAAGTTTGCAGGAGTATCATAACATAACACCACATTCTAAGAATAGCTATCAGTAGTCTATTACTGTAAAACATTTTATAGCATAAGAAAAATTACTGTGGCATAAAAGAGTATTTAATAAACAGTGGTGAGAAAAAATGTTTAGTTACTTGAAAAATATGAATCAGAGCCTCAATTCACAGCATTCACTTCTATTCCAAATGAATTAAAAAGATAAACAGAAACAAAATATACCTACACAAACAAACAAAACATGTGGATAGACTTATTTTGTTGAAAGTAATTCAATCAATTCTAGGTAACATAAAAGCATTTTTTCAGATACTGCCAAATTTGGGGAAAAATAGATTACCAAGATCTTGGGTAGAGCTGAAACCTACAGAGTGCAAATAGCTCAGTCAAGAATTCTTGAATGAGCTCTTTGGAAAACTGCAGCAAAAATCAATCAACACCTCTCTCCTTTCATTCCTGTTTGTTCCTCAAGGTCATATTCCAAAAGAAGTATGTTTGCTTTTGTTCTCGATATTCTTTTTGAGGAGCCAGGATGTTTACTGAACAAATGCACTCTCTGCTCCTCCATGTTCTAAGTTTAGCAATGTTAGAGAAATGCAGGTTCTCCAATGGGAAAGATTAGAGGCTTATAAGTTTGTACAGTTCTTGAAAGTGTTTGTCACAGATTTAATGTCACATTTTCCAGTCTATTTTTTTGTTTGTTTGTTTGCCAGTAGTAAATCTAGTCATTTCATTTACATCTGCTTAATTGCTATGCCTCCTTGCTCAGTTGATTCTGAACTCAGAGGGAAAGAGAAATATCATTTAATAGCTCCCTAAAACCCAAACTAAAGCAAAGATCTGTGTGGATATTAGGAATATAGGAAATGAGACCAGTTCCTGTGAACCAACCCATAGTGTTTGAGAATCCTAGTGTGACCTCAGTGTGTACGTATTGACCCTTAAGCATTAGTAAGATTACCCATTTACTTATGTTTGACAAACTATGTGATTGATAGTGTCTACAACTTGCTGATGCCCTTTATAATCTAATGGCTGCCTTTTCGCTGTTGAATGTCACATGAAGACACAACGCAAATTTACTGCTGACTTGTGTGTGAACTTCCTCTCTTCCTTGATCCAAACTAGACTAGCTTTTACCTCAGCAGACTTAGCTTAAGTTCACTAAAATTATTTTTTTAAGGCTTACCTCAAAAGAGGTATGATATTTACAAACTTTAAACACTGCCGACTGGTAATTTGGATGGAACTGTGATTATCAGGCACACCCAAAAGTTGCAGCTTTAAAGTTCAAACATAGCAAACATAGCAAAGTTCTCTGCCACTACAGAGCAACAGTATGTTAACCAAGTACTACTTATTAGTAGCCATAGCCACAGATTTATTTCTCTCTGTGCTATTTTTATTTGCCTTCATGTTCAAGGATGAAGAAAAAAAAACACAAAAGAGTTAAAGGAATAGTCATTTAGACACAATAATTATGCTGCTCTTCCAACATGGCTTCGAGTTAGTTCTGTCTTTTTTAGTTACAGAAGATTTATCTAAGTGAAGTTAGCTTTAGATTTTTGGAGACCAGTATGTAGCATCTCCTTGCAGAAGGGACAAGATCTAAATGAGGCAAATTACAAAAATCTGATGAACAAAATCAATGAAAAACATGATAAATGAAGGGATAGTCCAAGTTCATGGGTAGGAAGACCCAATACTATTTTTATGTCAGTTCTATCCAACTTGATCTATATATTCAGTGTAATCCTAGTCAAAATCACAATGAGGTATTTTGTGGATATCAAAACACTAACTACATAGTTCATATTAAGAGGCAAAAAGAAACCCAGAGTAGCTAACACAGCATTGAAGGAGAAAAACAAAGTTGAAATACTGAGGCTACCCAACTTCAAGACTTACAATAACACTACAGTAATCAAGAGAGTATAGGATTATGAAAGAATGAACAAATATACCCATGGAACAGAATAGAAAACCCAGAAATAGGCTACAACTGATCTTTGACAAAGTACCAAAGGCAGTACACTGGAGCAAAGATAATCTCTTTGATAAATGGTGTTGGAACAACTGGACGATCACATGCAAACACAGTGAATCTAGACAAAGACCTTATATCCTTTACAAAAATTAACTCAAATGGATCACAGGCCCACATGTAAATCATAAAACCGTAAAACTCCTAGAAGCTAACACAGGGGAAAATCTACATGATCTTGTGTGGTGATAGATTTTTAGACACAATACCAAAGGCAAAATGTATGAAAGAAAAAAAAAGCTTTATTAAACTTAAAATCTTCTGTTCTGTGAAAGACAAATGTCAATAAAATGGGAAGACAGGCCATAGACTAGGAGAGAATATTTGCAAAAGATACTTCTGATAAAGAACTGCTATTCAAAATATAAAAATAATTCTTAAAACTCAACAACAAGAAAAAAACAACTAGATTTCAAAATTAGTTAAAGGCCTTAATAGACACCTCACCAAAAAGATATGCAGATGGAAAATAAGCATATGTAAAAAAAAAATGTTCCACATCATATGTCATCTGGGAAATGCAAATTAAAACGAGATACCATTACATACCAAATAGAACAGCCAAAATTTGGAACACCAAATGCTGGCAAGGATGTGTGCTAACAGGAACTCTCATTCATTGCCATCAGGAATGTAAAAGGGTACAGCTACTCTGGAAGACAATTTGGTAGTTTCTTATAAAACAAAACATACTTTTACCATAACTCAGCAGTTATTTTCCTTGGTATTTACCTGAAGGAGTTAAAAACTTATGTCCACACAAAAACCTGAACATGAATGTTTTTATTACCTTTGTTCACAATTGCTGAAACTTGAAAGTAATGAAGATGCCCTTTAGTAGGTGGATGGGTAAATAAACTGTGGTGCATCCAGACAGAGAATGTTATTCATTGCTAAAAGGAAATGAACTATTAAGCCAAGAAAAGATATGGCAGAAGCTTAAATGCATATTACTAGGTTAGAGAAGCCTAGGTTAAAGAATCTGAGAAGATGCTTCACTGTATTATTTGGCAGTCTTGGAAAAGCAAAACTATGGAGGCAATAAAAAGGTCAGTGGTTGCCAAGGATTGATGGGTAAGTGGAAAGATGAATAGGCAGAACACTGAGGATTTGGGGGCCAATGAAAAAATTCTGTATGATAATATAATGATGGATAAATATCATTATCCACATACAACAATAAGAATGAGCTATAAATTTACACAATGGACTTTGGGTAATTTAGATTTGTCAAAGTAGGCTCATCAGTTGTAACAAACACACCACTCTGATGTGAATGTTAATAAGGAGGGAGGCTATGAGGTGGAAGAGATGGGAAGTATCTGTACCATTTCCTCAATTTGCTGTGAACCTATAACTGCTCCAAAAATTATCTGTAATAAAAAGAGTTCAGTCTTCTCTCATGAACAGCAAGAATAATAAATTCATATTCTGAATGTTTCATTCCACTCACAATGCCCTATTCTTGCTTGTTTTGTGCTGTTAATTTTTTATACAGAAAATGACCTATTCTGACATTTTTTTGTGTTAGATAGTAGGATCATTGAAACTAGAAAATCTCTGTAATTTTGCTGAGACATGAGGGACACACTTAAGTCCCCATCACTTGAAAGGTTACCCACTTAAAAGCTATTGTTTTTGAACTACGACCTCAACTTCATTGTTTTTATAGGCTGAAATAAGAAGGTCTTTACTAATACTCCATCCTTAAGAATAAAAACTGTCCTTGCAAGAGTTCAGGAAAAATGCATTATTATTGTATAAAAATATTTTAATTACTTATGGAGAATAAAGAAATATATATATAAGTGAAAATATGATAAGATTCTTGGGAAATTTTCTAAAATTTTATAATTTCTCCATTTACCTATGTAGATACTTACCATGCAAACATCTATTAAAAGACTACTATAAACCAAACATTAAGATGCCTACAAAGGTAAATTCATCCTATTCCCTACCACTAGTGAGTTTTCAGTTAGTGAGTGTGAGGTGGAGTAAAGTATATTTATATAACTAACTACTGCCATAACCTTATAGGAACTGAACTACAGAGAATAATTAAATATATGATATAACTGGTTATAGGAATCATGCTCCACTATTAATGAGAAAATTCCTGATTCCTTGAGTTACAGATGGCATATTAGCTAACTTGGCTCATAAATGTCTAAGCATCAGGCCACTGGAATTAGAGATGGTCTTGGAATTCCTCATTTAAGACCATTCCACCTTTAAGTTTTCTAAGCTAACACCAACCTTAGTATAAGCAGTTACTTAGTGCACAATACAAAATTCGTTGTAGTAAAAATTATAATACAATTTTAAAAAGAGTAGCACTGGCTGATATTGATTCATCTCTAAGAAAGTTACCAGCACTATGCTAAGAATTTTGTTGTTGTTCAGTTGCTCAGTAGTGTCCAACTCTCTGCAACCCCATGGACTATCGCATGCCAGGCTTTCTGATCCTTCACTATCTCCTGGAGTTTGCTCAAACTCATGTCCATTGAATCAGTAATACCATCCAATCATCTCATCCTCTGTCATCCACATCTTCTACTGCCTTCAACTCTTCCCAGCATCACATTTTCCCAGTGACTCAGTTCTTCACACCAGGTGGCCAAAGTATTGGAACTTCAGCTTCAGCATCAGTCCTTCCAATGAATATTCAGGACTGACTTCCTTTAGGATGGACTGGTTGGATCTCCCTGCCGTCCAAGGGACTCTCAGGAGTCTTCCCCAGCACCACAATTCAAAAGCATCAATTCTTCAGTACTCAGCCTTCTTTATGGTCAAACTCTCACATTCATACATGACTACTGGAAAAACCATAGTCTTGACAATATAAACATTTGTAGGCAAAGTGAAATCTCTGCTTATAATTACTTTATCTAGGTTTGCCATAGCTTTTCTTCCAAGGAACAAGGTAATACTCAAAATCCTTCAAACTAGGCTTCAACAGTGCATGAACTGAGAACTTCCAGATGTACAGGCTGGATTTAGAAAAGACAGAGGAGCCAGTGATCAAATTGCCAACATCTGTTGGATCATAGGAAAAACAAGTGAATTCCAGGAAAACATCTACTTCTGCTTTATTTAACTATATTAAAGCCTTAGTCTGTGTGGATCACAACAAACTATGGAAAATTCTTAAAGAGATGGGAATACCACACCTTCTTAATTGCCTCCTGAGAAACCTGTATGCAGATCAAGAAGCAAAAGTTAGAATTGGACATGGAACGATGGACTGGTTCAAAATTGGAAAAGGAGTATGCCAAGGCTGTATATTGCCATCTTGCTTATTTAACTTCATGCAGAGTATATCATGTGAAATGCTGGGCTGGATGAAGCATAAGCTGGAATTAAGATTGCTAGGAGAAATATCAATAACCTCAGATATGCAGATGACACCACCCTTATGACAGAAAGTGAAGAAGAACTAAAGAGCCTCTTGATGAAAGTAAAGGAGGAGAGTGAAAAAACGGGCTTAAAGCTCAACATTCTGAAAACTAAGATCATGGCATCTGGTCCCATCACTTCATGGCAAATTGATCAGGAAACAATGGAAATATTGACATACTTTATTTTCTTGAGCTCCAAAATCACAGCAGATGATGACTGCAGCCATGATACTAAAAGACACTTGCTCCTTAGAAGAAAAGTTGTGACCAACCTAAACAGCATATTAAAAGGTATTTTATGTTTCTTATTTGATTTTCATAATGGCCCTTTGAGATAGCTATTAATATTATCACCTCAACTTAATAAAGATAAAATGAGGGTAAGGAAATTAAATCACTTGCCAAAAATCACACAAGATCAGCAGGTTGAAAAGAATACTCCCCAACCATCATCTTCCAGAATCCTCATTCTTCCCAAGACCACTACTGTCTGTTATGTATTTGAGAGAAGAACTTTCACACTCAGGCTAGATACCTTTCTGCTTTTCAGACGTTACCCCACTGCACCCGTTACCCTATCCAGGCAGCATAGAGTACTAGTGTTACTGAGTCCAAGCTCACTCTGCTTACTGTACAACAGGCCAAAAAATCTGAGAAATAATATGTTGAAGCAAGGAACATGACTTTTTTCAGAAAGCTCACAGACTGAGAAAATGACAAACTAATGTCTCAAAACAACCATCTTATTAGGACTTGAATGCTGAGTTCTTTTATAGAGCAGATATAAGTGGAGATAAGGAAATAAAGTAAAAAGGCAGAATACAGAGGGAGAGATGGTGAGGAAGTAAATAGGTCATCAGTCTTGCAAAACATCTCCTAGAATGGCCAGTTTGTCGAAAGGATGCGTTAAACCTGTCTTTCCTAGGTGGGCAGGGTCAGATTATCTCTCTGTGATCTGAACAAAAGGCACTTTTGTTAAACAGTCAGGCAGAGGGGCAGGATTCTCTGAGGCAGGCCATTATGTATGATCATAATAACAAAAACAAATACAAGTATAAAAGAAACATTTCCAACATGGACTCAGAATTGATTCTTCCCTGAAATACTTCTCTGTAAAAACGATCTTCACAACCAAGATGATCATGATGGTATGATCACTCACCTAGAGCCAGACATCCTGGAATGTGAAGTCAAGTGGGCCTTAGGAAGCATCATTACAAACAAAGCTAGTGAAGGTGATGGAATTCCAGTTAAGCTATTTCAAATCCTAAAAGATGTTGCTGTGAAAGTGCTGCACTCAATATGCCAGCAAATTTGGAAAACTCAGCAGTGGCCACAGGACTGGAAAAGGTCAGTTTTCATTCCAATCCAAAAGAAAGGAAATGCCAAAGAATGCACAGACTACCACACAATTGCCCTCATCTCACACACTAGTAAAGTAATGCTCAAAATTCTCCAAGCCAAGCTTCAACAATACGTGAACCATGAACTTCCAGATGTTCAAGCAGGATTTAGAAAAGGCAGAGGAACCAGGGATCAAATTGCCAACATCACCGGATCATCAAAAAAGCAAGAGAGTTCCAGAAATATATCTACTTCTGCTTTATTGACTATGGCAAAACCTTTGACTGTGTGGATCACAACAAACTGTGTGGAAAATTCTTAAAGAGATGGGAATACCAGACCACCTGACCTGCTTCTTGAGAAACCTGTATGCAGGTCCTGAAGCAACAGTTAGAACTGGGCATGGAACAACAGACTGGTTCCAAATAGGGAAAGGAATATGTCAAGGCTTTACATTGTCACTCTGCTTATTTAACTTATATGCAGAGTATATCATAACACATCGTTGGCTGGATAAAGCACAAGCTGGAATCAAGATTACTAGGAGAATTATCAATAACCTCAAATATGCAGATGACACCACCCTTATGACAGAAAGTGAAGAAGAACTAAAGAGCCTCTTGATGAAAGTGAAGAGGAGAGTGAAAAAGTTGATTTAAAATTCAGCATTCAGAAAACTAAGTTCATGGCATCTGGTCTCATCTCTTCATGGCAAATAGATGGGGAAACAGTGGAAACAGTGACAGACTTTATTTTGCTGGGTTCCCAAATCACTGCAGATGGTGACTTCAGCCATGAAATTAAAAGACACTTGTTCCTTAGAAAGAAAGTTATGACCAACCTAGAAAGCATATTAAATAGCAGAGACATTATTTGCCAACAAAGGTCCGTCTAGTCAAGGCTATGGTTTTTCCAGTAGTCATGTATGGATGTGAGAGTTGGGCCATAAAGAAAGCCGATAGCTGAAAAATTGATGCTTTTAAATTGTGGTGTTGGAGAAGACTCTTGAGAGTCCCTTGGACTGCAAGGAGATACAATCAGTCCATCCTAAAGGAAATCAGTCCTGAATATTCATTGGAAGGACTGAGGCTGGAGCTGAAACTCCAGTACTTTGGCCACCTGATGCAAAGAACTGACTCATGGAAAAGACTCTGTTGCTGGGAAAGATTGAAGGTGGGAGGAGAAGGGGACAATAGAGGATGAGATGGTTGAATGGCATCACCAACTCAATGGACATATGTTTGAGCAAGCTCCAGGAGTTGGTGATGGATAGGGAAGCCTGGCGTGCTGCAGTCTATGGGATCGCAGAGAGTCGGATACAACTCAGTGACTGAACTGAATGGAACTTCAATACTAGTAAGAGCATAGACTTCAGAGACAGATACAAGTGGGTCCAAATTCCTTGTTGTCTTACTCACAGCATGCCATTTTACCATTTTACAAGTGTAGGAGATAATCATTTTATGTTATTGTGAGACTTAAATTATATATAAAAATTGAATTATAATGAAAAGAATCACCTTAGCTCTCTTTCTTGAATATACTTGTACTTCTCCAATTTTAGGTCTTTTCTAATCCTTTTTCTTCTGCCTGGAAGATCTTTCAAATTAAGTCATTTCTTAAAATATTCTCTACTTGGAAAACATTTTAAACTATCAAAATTCAAACCATCCTTCAAGTTCCAACTTATATTTCACTCTCTGTATGACTCCATGACCCATCTCTTCCCTGAGGAATAAGCCTGCCTTCTGAATCCATAGGTATTATTCATAACACTTACTATAGTCCACATTGTATGAAATGGATGGGGGTATGCAGGGCCAAGACCATAAATTTTGTCAGTTTATCATCCTTGTTCTCCCCAACAGAGCCTTACATACTAATTTGTTTAGAATAGTTACTCCATAGAGGTTTATTGGGGCTTCCCTGGTGGCTAAGACTATAAAGAATTTGCCTGCAATGCAGGAGGCCCAGGTTTGATCCCTGGGAAGTAACTTGGAGAAAGGAATGGCTACCCACTCCGGTATTCTGGAGTGCCTGGAGAATTCCATGGACAGCGGAGTCTGTCAGGCTACAGTTCATGGGGTTATGAAGAGCTGGAAGTGACTGAGTGACTATCACTGACTCAGAGGCTTATTGAAGTGAGTTGTTTACATTTATACTATTGGAAGTTTGATATTCTATGTGGAAACATACAAATTAGGATGTTCTTATCCCCTGCAGAGACTGTGGCTGATAGAATCAATTGTTGGATGACAGCTCTTTACTCTGCTGTCTCTCTTATTTTGTGCACCTAAATAGTACAGAGAAACCTTGTCTGCATTACGTTGCTATGTATCTTTATTGCTTTTTACAGTCTATGTAGACAGAAAAGGACAAATCAACAATAAGGTCCAAGCTTGTCATAACCTACTCACTCAGTCATTATTCTGAGTATCCTGTAGACTGATACTGCCCTTTACAAAATGTGATTATGTAGTCTATTGTCTTCATAATATCATTTTATTTACAATATTTGCTGAACAGTGCTACTAATTAAATGTGTGTGTGTGTATGTGTGTGTGTGCATGCATGCCTGGAAGATATAAATGTGATAATTTCTTTTTTTGTTAAATGTAAGCATCATGATTATTTCTGATTGTTTGCATATAAAGTGAAAGAAAGTGAAAGTTGCTTAGTCGAGTCTGACTCTTTACAATCCCATGGAGTATACAGTCCGTGGAATTCTCTAGGCCAGAATACTAGAGCGATAGCTTTTCCTTTCTCCAGAGGATCTTCCCAACTCAGGGACTGAACCCAGGTCTCTCACATTACAGGTGGATTCTTTACCAGCTGGGCCACAAGGGTTTGCATATAAGACCTATAATATTTAGTAGGACTTTAAATCTACTTAACATTGTAAAGTTTCTGGGCCTGGAAATCAAACAGCAACCTGCTTAAAAATCTATAGAGAAAACCATCCAAGAGACAGCCACTATTAAGTGGTCTTTGAGACAGACAGACAGTGTCCGCCACACACTGACCTTTATCTTTCAGCCCCATTTCTCAGCATTTCCTCAGATGAACACATAGTGCATGTAAACTACTATCTTGACTACCAAGTCTCCTGCTTTTAAGCCTTTGAATATACTGCCCATCAGCACTGTCAAAAAAATAAAAAACTATGGTCCATTTTAATTGCTGCCTCTTGAATCCTTCAATATTTAATAATAATTTTGTTCCTCTGCCTGTATCACTTTAAATCATCCTTATTCTGTCCCTCACATATTATTAATAGAAAAATGATAAGCATGTTAAAAAAGATTTTTGTATTTAATACTTGCATTGACTCTAAAAAAATACTAATATTCTATTTGCTTGACAGACTACAGTCCAGGGGGTAGCAAAGAGTCTGACATGACTGAGCGACTGAGCACACAATATTCTATTTGTACTAAAAAAAAAGTGAGGACCATAAAGGTCAAATAACTTGTCCAGTGGCACCTAACTTGAAACTGGCAGATGTGGGATCCAAGCCTAAATTATCTGTATCTAGAGATCAAATTGTTAACACTGTTCTACTGACATCCTTAAAGTGACTACTATTGTGATCTGTATATTTTATCCCTGCTACTAGACTCTGTACTGTTCTGCAGCAAAGCTTGTGTAAGTGGTTCTTTATATATAAGTAATTTGTATTCTTCTTTTGTATATAAATACTGTATGCTCTCCATACCAAATTATAACCCTGTTAAGATTTCCTGTTGCCTCTCAAAGTCTGCAAAGGGAAATAGGGACAAACAAAAGGAAATGTTCATTAATTAAAACTTTGGATCATAGAAAGAACACCTAGTCTCCTACAGTTGCTAAAGGAAAGCCTAATTATTGCTATTCATTTTTTACCTTAAATGTGTTACATAGTTTGTAAGCATAGTTACAAATTTCACATTTACCTTAAATGTGTTACAAATTTGTAAGCATAGTTACAAATTTCATTTTCAAAAAAAGATTAAAAAGAGAAGAATATAACTCTAAAAACAAATTTAGAACATGCTAGCTCAATAATGCTGAAACAAAACTTTACTCAAATAGGCAAAAATATTAAACATTCAAATATGTATATTAACTATATTCTATAAATATTCAAATAATATAATAATGTTAGGTAGAGCATTTTAATTTGAAGAATTAAAACCGGGAAACCAGAGTTATAATAACAGTAGAAGCATATAACTCACTATAGTCTAAGTTTTTAAAATTTTTTTACACCATATATAGTGGCGTATAGAATCCAGAGAATGTCTTATTCAAGGACATGAACAATAAAAATATGAAAAGGGACACAGAAAGTAAGAGCCAGTGCTAACAGAAAAAAAAAATTGGTATTCTAATTTGTAATGTATCATTTGAAAATCCTGGTGTTCTGTGCAAAAAACAAAATAAGAATATAGCAAACTCCTAGATTTTTATCACAAAAAAGGCACTAATTGTAGCTTCAAGAAGGATACAGATTTTACTAAATTGAAATTTAAAATATATTTTATTTGGCATGTAATATAATCTATTTTTGAGAGTAGAAATTCTCAACCACAAATTTATAACAAATATGAAATCTATTTTATTTAAATATTTAATGATTTCTGTGAAAGTGAAGAATACATTTAAAATAACTCAGTGGATTCTGGTTTCCCCGAGGAAACCAGAATTGAAAGAGCCACGTGTACCCCAATGTTCATCGCTGCATTGTTTACAATAGCCAAGACATGGAAACAACCTAGATGCCCATCAACTGATGAATGGATAAGAAAGCTGTGGTACATATACACAATGGAATATTACTCAGCATTAAAAAAAAAATTCATTTGAAGCAATTCTACTCAGATGGACGAAACTGGAGCCCATTATCCAGAGTGAAGTAAGCCAGAAGCAAAAACAACAATACAGTATATTAACGCATATATATGGAATTTAGAAAGACAGTAACGAGAACCCAACATGGGAGACAACAAAAGGAACGCAGATGTATAGAATAGACTCGTGGACTTTGTGGATGAGGGTAAGGGTGGGATGATATGGGAGAAGGGCATTGAAGCATGTTAATTGTCATGTGTCTAATCAATCGCCAGCCCAGGATTGATGCTCGGGACTTGTACAGCGAGATTTCCCGGGGGGGAGGGAGGAGGGAGGGGGGTTCCGGAGGGGAAGCATATGTAAACCCATGGTGATATCATGTCATTGTATGGCAAAAACAATAAAATAAAATAAAATAACTTAGTGGAGGCTTCTATAAGAAATATGAACTGAGAGAAAGAGACAGATACATTTCAAATATGTAAACATACATCATACAATTTGAATCAAATTAAAACTTAGAATATGTGGAAAGAGAAGACCTTTAGATAATTATATCTAAATATTATGTTTCTCATTTTAATTTTTATTAGAAGTTTCCTAATTTATGCTTAACTAATTCTTCTACATCTTTTACTCTAACCATCATCTTATAATACAACCATATAGAAATATTTGAAATTGTCTCAATATGTTTGGTATTTCTTGCCTTTGTGCTGTTTTTTTAATAGAAAAAATGTCTGCTCTCCATATTGTCCTATAGGATATTAATCAGAATTTCTTTGAAAATCCCTCCAATCCACAGATGTGTTTTTCTCCTCTCTGTTTACATATTTTAATAATGATTGTTAAAATAATTGCTTTGCATTGGTTTCTCTGAAAAGATCTGTAAACTCAAGGGCATGGGATATATTTTGTTCACTTTAAATTAATATTTTATATATAGGATTTATTCATAATTCCATGTTGAATAAATGAATCCATTTCAATCCACCAGGAATTGAACAAATAATAGAATGCATTATTAAAGAGTGGACATAATGTTAATCTTTGAAATAAAATATTAGGTAAAACCAAATGATTCATAATAGGGAAGATTTTTGACACTAAAACTTAAGAGTGACTCTACTTGTAGGAATTGCCCAGGCCACACCAGGGCATAGTATGGGTGGTAGTGGTGGTGTTATGAGGTTGCCAAATCCTGTCTGACTCTTTTGTGATCCAATGGACTGTAGCCTACCAGGTTCCTCTGTCCTTGAGATTTCCCAGGCAAGAACAGTGGAGTGGGTTGCCATTTCCATCTCCAGGAGATCTTCCCAACCCAGGAAACCTTGGCAGGCAGATTCTTTACCACTGAGGCACCTGGGAAGCATACGCTACCAGATAAGGGAAAACGATCGATGCATTTTGATGATTATACATTCTAATCATCCACCCAATAAAGAATTTCTTTCTTTTTTTTTGTTTTTTAGTTTTTCAAAACAGTTCAGTTCATTCACTCAGTCATGTCTGACTCTTTGTGACCCCATGGACTGCAGCACAACAGGCTTCCCTGTCCATCACCAACTCCTGGAGCCTGCTAAAACTCATCTCCATTGAGTCAGTGATGCCATCCAACCGACTCATCCTCTGTTGTCCCCTTCTCCTCCTGCCTTCAATCTTTCCCAGCATCAGGGTCTTTTCCAATGAGTCAGTTCTTTGCATCAGGTGGCCAAAGTATTGAAGCTTCAGCTTCAGGATCAGTTCTTCCAATGAATATTCAGGACTGATTTCCTTTAGGATGGACTGGTTTGACCTCCTTGCAACCCTAAATAATTAGAATGTCAACACTATACTCAAGTTGTTAAACAATGATTTGTATTGAATTTCCAGATACTCCCCAAGAGGAAAACACAATTGGGAAATTCCAAAGGCTTATACAAGACAGACTTTTAGAAGCAAGTAGCAACTTCTGTCTCCTCAAGTTCTTGCCTGTAAACATTGTAAGGAAGGCAAAACAACAGAAATAAAATGAGTGGATTGATGGAGCAACAAGTTTCTTCATGTTGCTTGAAAATGCTTAATTCATCTGTTTAGTTATTCCCTTTGCTTGCTATTATCTTTAGAAGCATTTCTCCTCTAAGAAATAACCATTTTACTTATAGTTTGTGATCCTCCTTTTCAAGGATCTGTGTTTGTCCAAGTTGGGACAAAGCTCTAGTACATTTAGAATAGCTGGTTTTACTTCTCTTTTTTCCCATGGGGTATCTTGATGATTAGAGATTGTTAATTAACTACTTTGAGTGTGTCAAATAGTATTTACTTTATTTTTTCCATTTAATTTAATTTTTATTTTATATTGGAGTATAGTTGATTTACAATATTGTGTTAGTCTTAGATGCACAGCAAAATAATTCAGTTATATATATATATATATATGTATATCCATCCTTTTTCAGATTCTTTTCCCTTATGGGTTATTAAAGAATATTGAGTTAAGTATCCTACGGAAACACATTTTAGAGATGAGTGCTATTAATACACAGCAGATGCTCCATAAAATTTTAATACATGGGAACTTGAGGGAGAAGACTCAGAAATGTATTGTTTTGTCAGATTATTCTGAAGGTCATATCTAAGAAGCTACTATTTAGAGGATCCCTTAAATAAAATGATTGAATCTGACATTTTAAGATTTACATTTTAAGAATATTTTTGGAAATAAAACTTAAGAATTATAATATTATCCTTACTTTTATAAGCATTACAAGTAATTGGTTAAAATTTTGCAGGCATTTAATAGTCAAAACAGATAAAGTGAGACCCCAAATGTCAAAGACTGAATATCGCTCACTTTCAGTTCCAGCTCTAATAAAATCAATGCTCTATGTACTACACAAATCCTTCTGCCATCTACATTCTAAAATGCTTGTCTCTATACAAATAATAAAGTATGCATTATTTTATTTATTTGTAAAACTTATTTTACTTATTCCCCCCAAACAGATTTTTTAAAATATTTATAGTTACCAACACCTAGGAAATGGCAGTATTATCTTCTGCAGGTTTTTTCACCAATTTTATAAAGTATTCAAAACATATCCTAAGCCATCTAATTTATAGGATTTAAAGACATCTTGACTTATTCATGTGTTCCAATCAACAGATGCTTATAAATATATAATCAAGGGTAATAAATTCCCGTTTAGTCTTAATATGATTGTGAAAATGTCTTAAAAAGAGTTACCATTTGTTTGCTACTTCCAAATATGATCCAAAACACTTGATAGACTAAACTTTCCTCTTCTCCATACCCTTTTCTTACTTCTGTATCCTATCGAAAATCAGAGGAGAAAGCAAGTGTTTTGTCTGTTACCTTGAAGTCAAGCTGTTACCAGTTCTGTGTGCCTGGTACCTCAGCTGTGAGCTATCCTAAGGCAGTCTGAGAAACAGAAGTAACAAATAAACAGGGAGGAGAGTTAGGTACTATAGTAAGAATTTTCACATATGTTTCACTGCTACAGAGACAATGCTCTGAAAAGCAAGACAGTTCTGAAAGCAGATTGCAGAGCGTGCATTTGTTTCCCCAAAATGTACTGACTAAAATTTTTACAGGAACTTGTTTAATATTTGGAGGAAGGTTTTCTAGTCCATAATGAATGCCTATAACTGAGAATCAAATATAGAGATTAAGGATCCACACAAAATGTTTTACCACAAATAAAATTCCCTGTTGCTGGAATGAATCAGCTATATTTATTTATACCTTGTTCACGAACATTTTGAAAGCTACAAATTCAGCAGTGACATATGGTACATCCAAAAGGCCTTAAAAATCTAATTTTTTTTTGACAGAGATGTTCTTTGGCTTTTTCTCACTATTTATGTTACTAAATACTGCTGTGATAAGACTATTCTTATGAAATTTCAAAATAAAAACCTAATAAAATAGTACACTGTCTAAAAGTTTCTATAATACTATAATCTGTCTACTATTTCTAGACATGTGATTCAAATGAAAAGGTATATGATATTACACATATTTGCATCCCTCAATTTTAACTAAATTTGAATTCCAGACTTCTTTGCTGGAGTTTGAAACTTCTACTCACTGCCCTGATTCCTCTCTGTAAATGCATTTTAGGAACAGTAATTTTGAGACAGCTATTCCATTGAGATCTCAGATTATCAGAGGGTCAAATCTAAACTGTTATTGCCGCTATTAATCTTCCTTTCTCGGTGACAGCATTCCTTCTGGCAGTCTCTGAGTGTTACAGAGGCATTGTAGTTCAATCACCCAAAGGGAGTTTCAACTTTAAAAATATATCCTTTTAGTGCAGTGGAAGAATGTACTGTAATTTAGGGCAAAGAAAGACAAGCCATTTTCTAAAAGGTCATTTCACATGGAAATCATAGTAAAAGTGTGAAATCTTTATTTCAGCTCTAAGAAACATCTTTATTTTTTATGACTACAGTTTCACAACATTACCAATATCCTTTTTTATTCACTTGACAAGCATTCAGATGGTAAAGAATCTGCCTGCGGTGTGGGAGTCCTGGGTTTGATCCCTGGATCAAGAAGATCTTTGGAAAATGAAATGGCAACCCACTCCAGTATTCATTCCTGCTTCGGAAATTCCATGTACAAAAGAGTCTGGTGGGCAACAATCCACGGGGTTGTGAAATGAGTCAGACACGACTGAGTGACTAACACTTTCACTTTTCAAGAAAAATTATTATTTGTGGCTATAGTTTTACAACATTACCAATACCCTTTTTTATCCACTTGACAAGTTTTAGTAAAATTATGAAAAGCAGCAAATCATCTTGGAATTTTAGAAAACATATTATATTGGATAGGGACACAACTTTTCCTCAATATGGTTCCTAGTCTCCTATTTCTATTTCTTGCTATTCAGTTGCTTATTTTATTTCAAAGTAACTTTCATGTAATTAGAGCATATTGAACTGGAAAGGAATATTAAGAGCATCATGCTGCTGATAAGGAAATCAAAGCATTGAGACTTGAGTGATTTAGCCAAAAGCAGACAGAGAAGTAGTAGAAGTGCCTGATTTTCTTCTGGGTTTTGCTGCTTTCTATCATTAAATGATATATGTGCTGCTGCTAAGTCACTTCAGTTGTGTCTGACTCTGTGTGACCCTATAGACGGCAGCCCACCAGGCTCCTCCATCCCTGGGATTCTCTAGGTAAGAACACTGGAGTGGGTTGCCATTTCCTTCTCCAAATGATATATATGCCTGTGATCAAAATAACTTCTGGATTTTTAACAACAATAAAACTGCTCTTATGTGGCTAACAAAAGTACCCAAACATCCTCAAGCCATTTGATTTTCTCAGTGTTATGCAACTTTCCTAAATTATACACTTAATCCTATGTCCTTGGTAGTTTTTAAAAACATTTCAGCATTCTCTACTCAATGCCATTCCGGAATGTCAAAAGGTTGGCAATTATAGGATTTTTGGCATCATGAACAAATGAATCAATATTTTCTTTATCTTTCTCTTATTTGGAAAAGAACAGAGAAATTTAGTGACAGACACCATGGGGCTTCCCTGGTGGTTCAGATGGTAAAGAAATCTGCTTGCAATGTAGGATACCTGGGTTCAATCCCGCAGTCAGGAAGATTCCCTGGAGAAGGGAATGGCTATCCACTTCAGTATTCTTGCCTAAAGAATTCCATGGATGGAGGAACATGGCAGGCTATAGTCCATGGGATTGCAAAGAGTAGTACATGATAGAACACTCTAAGAAACAATGACTTGGAAAAATTCTATTATTATTATTCAGTTCACTACAGTCAGTCACTCAGTTGTGTCCAACTCTTTTCGACCCCATGAACTGCAGCACACCAGGCCTCCCTGTCCATCACCAACTCCTGGAGTCTACCCAAACCCATGGCCATCGAGTCGGTGATACCATCCAGCCATCTCATCCTCTGTCGTTCCCTTCTCCTCCTGGCCCCGATCCTTCCCAGCATTAGGGTCTTTTCCAATGAGTCAACTCTTCACATGAGGTGGCCAAAATATTGGAGTTTCAGCTTCAATATTAATCCTTCCAATGAACACCCAGGACTGATCTCCTTTAGGATGGACTTGTTGGATCTCCTTGCAGTCCAAGGGACTCTCAAGAGTCTTCTATAAATAATAATAATTAGGATCTCCTTGCAGTCCAAGGGACTCTCAAGAGTCTTCTATAAATAATAATAATTATAGTATGATAATAGTAATTATATATATTATATATACTATATATATTATATAATAATATAATTATTATTATTTATATTAAATTTTGATCAGTAAATAAATGTGTGGAACCAACATTGTCCCTTGTTGATATTATTTTTTAAATAGGAGCAATGATACCACTTTCTTTAACCAAATCTTTGAAGATGAATTTTAGGAAATTGTAAATACATCTGTATTCTTAAAGCCAATATTCTGCAGTTTGAAATAATAATTCTACATAAATCATTATTTTTCCTATTATTTTCTTTTGAAAAGACTTTGTTTTGATACTTATTTCATATATAGGCAAAACACTAATGAGTTACAGGATACAAAATTAAATATAATATGGTTTCTACTCTCAAAAGAGGTTTCATCTATATGTCTAAATAAGAGACATTTAAACAAATAAAAAGTAAAGTGTTAAATCAGGGATAATATGAATACAGAATGCTACAAAAAATCTGTTGTAATAATATGAATAAAATAATATGACTGTTGTGTGGGATACATAAAGTTTTATAGATGGAACACTCCAAAAGTATTTATAATATAATACATATTCTCAATACTTTCTATATGTCATATACAATGGTAAGCATTTAGCAAATAGTATTTCCTAATAAGAATAAGAATACCCATTTTGCAAAAGGGGAAACTAAAGACTATATAATCAGGCTCACATCAAAAGGTTATAGAACTTACCCAAGAACATGCAACATTTACATGACAGAAGTAAGACTGAAGTGAGTAGAGCCTTATTCAAAAGTCTGCATATACAACTAAATTTGGTGAAAAAAACAGCTTTTTCAGAGCTAGTTTATAGATGCTCATTTAATTTTACATTAGAAAATTTGAAATTTATTTAGTAATCAAAGTAATACTGTGTACAATATCATTTACTTGTTATGTGATCAACTAAAAATTCCAATTGTGTAGCTCCAATGCTGTCTTACAGAATACTCTGTATTCCAACTCAGACTTTTAAAGCAAGAAATATTGTCAAAAATATGACACTAAAAAAAAGTACATCCAATTAAAACTTTTTTTATAATACAGTTTCATTTTGTTGTGTTTCCTTGCAATGTTTCTTTTTTTAACAAAATAAGGTGACATCACTTCACTATTATTTTTATTTAAATTTTAATCAAAACTAAGTGAGATTATTTTAATAATCCAGTGGTACAAGGAGTCTCATAGAAAAGCAGTAATTCACTACCCTAGCATGTATTTTCACCAGTCTTGTTCCACAAAGGCAGCCAATAAAGCTAAGTCACAATTTTATTCCACTACATTTTAATTTGTGAATGCAGTCTTTGTCTCATAATTTTATGCTAAGAGGTAAGAGTTTAGTTTACTTGTACTATCACCCTATCTTTTAAGTCCAGTTTTTATATCGCTATTCTAAATTTCTTGTCACTTCAATATTCAGATAACATACCTACACCCTGTTTCTTTTCATTACCCGTAGACTCCCCATGTGCCTCCCTATCCATAGACACCCAAATAGCTCTCCATTTAGCAAGCAATCCCAGAAACTCTTCCCAGGGTCTGTCTCTTATA
Source organism: Antilocapra americana (assembly GCA_007570785.1). Lineage (NCBI taxonomy): Eukaryota > Metazoa > Chordata > Mammalia > Artiodactyla > Antilocapridae > Antilocapra > Antilocapra americana. The sequence continues at coordinate 27,570,866 of ML664161.1, forward strand.
CATCCCTATTACTTTTTTAGAGTGATTAACATTTATATTCTATTTGGAAACCATATCCATCTCTCAAGATTTGACTATAGATTGATTCTAAAAATTGGCAACCAAAATCGCATCATTTACATTTTATGGTAATATATAATTTTTTCTACTGAAAAGTGAAAATTTGTGCTAGAATTATCCTTCTTCTCTTTGAATCCAATGTCATAATTCCTATACTTCTCTGTTCTTGCTGCCAAATTTCAAAGGATTCTTCTGATTTATGCTAGCAGCCCTGAATTAATTTGTATTCCCCCAAGCTAGCTCTAGGGTATTCCAAGTGACTATGAAGAGAGAAAAAAAAAATAGCTTACTTTTTGAAGATTTTCAATTATACCACTTGTTTTATTACCATCGTTATCTGTCTCATTGTCTTCTCTGAGTCCAGAGCCTCACTGATGTTCAGCAAACCAAATTGACTCTCTCGGCCTTCAGTTCACCCTAGGCATAGTCCATCTTTTACCTTTCTCTGCTATGTAGCAATCAGCATTTCTTCCATCTTTATCCTGTCTACTAATATGTCTACTTGAAATCTTTGGCTTATTATTTCTCTCACTATTGCCATTAATTTTCTTATCTTTCATTTTAAAGCAAGAGGAATGATATACATACCACATTTCACTATCATGAGTCAGGAGAAGTACTAAATTTGGGATTAATTGAAGGCATCTTTCCAGGTTTTTGCTCTTTTCATTTACAGCTTCCCCACTTTTTGCTTATTCTATAGTTGCTTATTCTATAGTCCTGAAATGACTAATCCAAGCAATGTCAGGACTGATTCAGATAGAATTGCTATAAAAAAAAAAATAGGATACCAAGAAATGCTTATAGTTTTCCAATGGTTTTCAGTGAGAAGACATACTCTACTTTCCCCCATGCTTCTTTCTCTACTTTCTCTACAGTCTATCAGAGGAAGTCACATGAGTCCTAAAGGTTTGCAATTTGTCCCCATTTAAAACAGACTTTGTTTTTTAGAACAATTCTAAGCTGACTGAATAAATGATCAAAAGAAACAAAGAGTAATCATATTCCTCTACCCCTATATGGGCATAGCCTCCTCCATGATCAGTATTCCCCCAAGAGTGGTACATATGTTACAAACAATAGACCTATATTGTCACAACACAGTTGCCTCAAATTTACGTTATGGTTCACTCTTGATGTTGTATATTCAATGGATTTGGATAAATATCTCATGACACATATCCATTATAGTATCATGCAGAGTATTTCACTGTCCTGAAAATAATCCATGCTTAACCTATTCATCCCTCTACCCACCCCTAAATCTTTGCAATCGCTGATCTTTTATTGTCTTCATTTTGTCTTTTTCACAACATCACATTGTTTAAATCATGCAGTATGTTATCTTTTTAGATTGTGTTCTTTTACTTAGTAATATGCATTTAAGATTTCCCCTTAAATGTCTTTCCATGGCTTGATAGCACATTTCTTTTTAAGGCTGAAAATATTCCCTTATCTGGGTGTTCACCCATTCTCCTACTGAAGGACATCTTGATTGCTTTCAATTTTTGACAATTATAAATAAAGCTCCTATAAATATCTGTGTGAAGGTTTGCAACATTTGTACTTCTTCTTTGACATAAATCTGTAACATATGAACATTTATGTATGATGAAAACTGCATCCAGACTCTGAAATTACAAACCAATAATGCTGAAATATATTTATTTCAAAAGCACTGACTTGAAATATCCTACATAGGCAAACATACATATTTTCAACCTCTAGGTATTCTCATGACCTCCTTCAGCTACCAACTGAAATTTTGGCAATTCTCTTAAGGAATGTCTGGCATGAATTCAAGGTGGTACATATAAACACCTTTAGTACCACTGGAAAATCGTCAAAGTGGTTCTCCTCTGTTAAAAAGACCAGACTCATCTAAATTGGACAATAAGTTTAAAGTGTCAATTTATGGATTAGAATAATTGTACAGAAAAACTCAAAGCTAGGTTCTTTTTTTTTTTCCCAAGGTCTCCTTGAGCATAGTTTGTTAGCTCTTCAGTCATTTGATCAGTGTTTCAGCTACAGACTGACAATTTCATTTCACATTCTCATCTATCATCTTTGGTCAATTTCTTCTGGGTTTAAGACCATCACATACAATCACTTAGACAAGTGGGGCATTGAAGCTCCCCAGTTGTGTGTTTGAAAAAAAAGTGATTCAATTTATCATGTTACCTTTGTGTCTATAGAATTTGTATAACTTTTCATTTGCTTCTATAGGATAGAAAATAACTGAATCTAAAATCTAGTATTTTTCTAATATCCTTAAATTCTTCAAAATAATGGCCTATTATTCTCCCCTTATCCAATGGGGATGCTTGTAACTCTATTTAGTTACATCAGTCCACATCACTTCTAGTAAGTCTTCAAGTATAATTTGGTTTTGGAGACAACTTTTCAGATCTCTTTCCACTTTAATATCCAAGACTCACACAAATATCCACTTTTTCTAATGTTGTCATTGTGTGTGTGTGTGTGTGTGCATGCATGCATACTCAGTCATGTCTGACTCTTTGCAACCCCCTGGACTGTAGCCTGCCAGGCTCTTCTGTCCATGGGATTTCATAGGCAAGAATACTGGAGTGGGTTGTCATGCCCTCCTCCAACGGATTTTCCCCAGCGATCAATCCCCTGTCTCTTAGGTCTCCTGCATTGACAGGCAAGTTCTTTATCACTAACACAATCTGGGACACCCATAACACTTCTCCTTCAGTTCAGTTCAGTGACTCAGTCGTGTCTGACTCATTGCAACACCATGAACCACAGCACACCAGGCCTCCCTGTCCATCACCAACTCCTGGAGTCCACCCAAAGCCATGGCCATCGAGTTTATGATGCCATCCAGCCATCTCATCCTCTTTCATCACCTTCTTCTCCTGCCCTCGCTCTTTCCCAGCACCAGAGTCTTTACCAATGAGTCAACCCTTCGCGTGCGGTGGCCAAAGTATTGGAGTTTCAGCTTCAACATCAGTCCTTCCAATGACTTCCAATCACCCAGGACTGATCTCCTTTAAGATGGACTGGTTGGATCTCCTTGCAGTACAAGGGACTCTCAAGAGACTTCTCCAACACCACAGTTCAAAAGCATCAATTCTTCGATGCTCAGCTTTCTTTATAGTCCAATTCTCACATCCATACACGGCCACTGGAAAAACCATAGCCTTGACTAGCCGGACCTTTGTTGGCAAAGTAATGTCTCTGCTTTTTAATATGCTGTCTAGGTTGGTCATAACTTTTCTTCCAACGAGCAAAGATTTCATTTCTGCAATCACCATCTGCAAAGATTTTGGAGCCCAGAAATAAATAAAGTCAGCCACTGTTTCCCCAAGTTGTCTAAAAATTTATTTATAAGATAACAGGAGAAATACTTTCTATTTCTTGTTCAAACATGGAATACTTAGATCCATAGTCTTAAATCTAATCTTATTTCTTTGACCAATTCTTTGACCAATAATTACCAAGAGTTACTCAGAGCTCTGTCTATAAAACCTACCTTCTTTTCCTGTCTGAGCTAAAAGAGTTGTTTTGATATTGTGCAAACAAATAGGGAAAGCTAATCTCAGCTCTCCATTTATTTTGATCACACTTAAAAGCATCTCACAAAATATTACTCATTCAGGCACGGAGACCTTGTTATTACAGAGCTTCTTTTTAGCTCAAGAGCAAATTATTTATGTTCTGATGGAGATGGTGAGTTTCTGGAGCAAATCGAACACTGCCTCTGTGGATGGAATCCTACTCACCCTTGGTGCTTTTGAGAACGTCGTCTCAGTCTCTCACAGACGAGTACACATAACTCTAACAGCAGTAGTTTGAAGTGTTCACATCTGCTCAAAGAAATATAAAAAGTCCCCCAATGACACATCTCTACCTAGGAACAGTAAAGGACTTAAGCCGATTTGTCTTATCAGGCTGATTGTAACATTTATTATAAGCTGTAGAGCAGGATTCTTTTAGGATGAATGTGTTGGATATCTGTTTGTTCTAGTCTTACCATCTTCCTATTCTCTAATAAGAGTCTATGGTGTAAAAAATTCTAGTGTATAAGAGTGACTATCTTCTAAAGAGGTGATTCTTAACTTCAGTGTTTTGATATCAGTCTTGTCTCATAGGTTTTGAAATGCATTGAAAATAGTGTGTTATTAATGGCAAAGTTTATATTAAAAATAAATGTGAAAGTTTCAAATTATCCAAATAACAATTTTATTCTACTTGTATTCCATTTTGCTTTACTTGAGTGACAGACAAAGAAGTGAAGGAGAAGTACTAATAACTTCACATAACCTGTGGAATTGGTTGGAATTGAGTAGTTTCTACAATCTATGTTACAGTCAACAGTGAGCACTGTTATACATGTAATATATTTGTACTTATTTTCTTTTAAAATCCATGTTTGTTTCGTTGGACTGAGGGTATACTCATGGAATGTGCATCCCTATGCATGCCTATTGTCATATTTCTTCTTTGCCTACTTTGATTCAGAATATCACTTCCTTATGCTTTCTTGGAACTCTGCATTCAAATTGTCTATCTTTCCTTTTCTTCTTTGCCTTTAGCTTTTAACAGAAATGGTATGGATCTAACAGAAACAAAAAATATTAATAAGAAGTGGTAAGAATACACAGAAGAACTATACAAAAAAGATCTTCATGACCCAGATAACCACAATGGTGTGATCACTCACCTAGAGCCAGCCATCCTGGAGTGCAAAGTCAAGTGGACCTTAGGAAGCATCACTACGAACAAAGCTAGTGGATGTAATGGAATTCCAGTTTAGTTATTTCAAGTCCTAAAAGGTGATGGTGCTGTGAAAGTGCTGCACTCAATATGCCAGCAAATTTGGAAAACTCAGCAGTGGCCACAGGACTGGAAAAAGTCAGTTTTCATCCTAATCCCAAAGAAAGCAATTTCAAAGAATGTTCAAACTACTGCAAAATTGCACTCATCTCACATGCTAGCAAAGTAATGCTCAAAATTCTCCAAAGCAGGCTTCAACAGTACTTGACCCATGAACTTCTAGATGTTCAAGCTGGATTTAGAAAAGGCAAAGAAACAAAGATATCAAATTGCCAACATCTGTTGGATCATCAAAAAAGCAAGAGAGTTCCAGAAAAGCACTACTTCTGCTTTATTGACTACGCCAAAGCCTTTAACTATGCAGATCACAATAAACTGTGGAAAATTCTGAAAGAGATGGAAATACCAGATCACCTGACCTGCCTCCAAAGAAGTCTGTATGCAGGTCAAGAAACAAAAGTTAGAACTGGACATGGAACAACAGATTGGTTCCAAATCAGGAAAGGATTATGTCAAGCCTCTCCTGGGAGTTGGTGATGGGCAGGGAGGCCTGGCTTGCTGTGGTCCATGGAGTCGAAAAGAGTCAGATACAACTGAGTGACTGAGCTGAACTGTATATTGTCACCCTGTTTATTTAATTTATATGCAGAGTACATCATGCAAAATACCAGGCTGGATGAAGCACAAGATGGAATCATATTTGCTGGGAGAACTATCAATACTTCAGATATGAGGATGACACCCCCTAAAGGCAGAAAGCAAAGAACTAAATAGCATCTTGATGAAAGTGAAAGAGGAGAGTGAAAAAGTTGGCTTAAAACTCAACATTCAGAAAACTAAGACCATGGCATCCAGTCCCATCACTTCATGGCAAATGGATGGGTAAACAGTGGAAACTGTGACAGACTTCAGTTTTTTGGGCTCCAAAATCACTGCAGATGGTGACTGCAGCCATGAAATTAAACAATGTTTGCTCCTTGGAAGAAAAGTTATGACCAACCTAGCTGCTGCTGCTAAGTTGCTTCAGTTGTGTCCGACTCTGTGACCCCTACCTAGACAGCATATTAAAAAGCAGAGACATTACTTTACCAACAAAGGTCTGTCTAGTCAAAGCTATGCTTTTTCCAGTAGTCATGCCTGGATGTGAGAGTTGGACTATAAAGAAAGCTGAGCGCTGAAGAATTGATGCTTTTGAACTGTGGTGTTGGAGAAGACTCTTGAGAGTCCCTTGGACTGCAAGGAGTTCCAACAAGTCCATCCTAAAGGAAATCAGTCCTGAATATTCATTGGAAGGACTGATGTTGAAGCTGAAGCTCCAATACTTTGGCTACTTGATGCGAAGAACTGACTCATAATGCTGGGAAAGATTGAAGGCGGGAGGGGCAGGGGACAACAGAGGGTGAGATGGTTGAATGGCATCACTGACTCTATGGACATGAGTTTGAGTAAGCTCTGAGAGTTGATGACAGACAGGGAAGCACGGCATGCTTCAGTCTCTCAATTAGATCCTTGTTAGCAGAACTGAAACATTCTCTGGGCTCTCCTTTTAAAAGAAAAATATAAGTCCCAGCAACAATAACCAAAATATCTTCCTTTGAAACAATATTTTCTCTGTTTCTTCTCTACCTATTTAAAGCCATTTTTGACTGCACTAGTAATTTCTCACTTTCTCCTAATTATTGTTCAAATCATTGTTCAAATGACTCCATCCTGGTTTCCATTACACCCTTGAAATCAGTGTTCCCTAAGATCACCAAGGAGTGTCAAGTCACTAAACACAATGAATTCTCTTCAGCCTCTGTGTAATATAAATTTTGGCAGCATTTGATATCGGTTATCACTCGCTTATTGTATAAAATATTGTTTCCATTTTCTTCTATGATCCAGCACACTCCTGAGTTAGTCCCCTCCCTTTTTTGGTTATGTGTTCAACCTGTTCATTAAATATTTGTACTGCTCCAAGGCTTATTCATATTTTTTCTTTCACAGTAAACATTTTTCCTAGAGAATTTTGTTCAGCTACTACACATATTCAGAAGATTTTCAAATTGATATTCCCATCCTAGAAATTTTCATATACTTGACATCTCCACTTGAGTATGTCCAAAACCAAAATTATATTGTTCTCTCCATTATAACCTACCTGCTGCTGCTGCTGTTGCTAAGTTGCTTCAGTCGTGTCTGAATCTGTGCGACCCCACAGATGGCAGCCTACCAGATTCTTCCGTCCCTGGGATTCTCCAGGCAAGAACACTGGCAGGGGTAGCCATTTCCTTCTCAGACGCGTGAGAATGAAAAGTGAAAGTGAAGTCGCTCAGCTATGTCCAACTCTTTGGGACCCCATGGACTGCAGCTTACCAGGCTCCTCTGTCCATGGGAGTTTCCAGGCAAGAGTACTGGAGTTGGGTGCCACTGCCTTCTCTGTCATAACCTACCTAGTCATATCCTATTGCTCCTATCTCATTGTAAGACCCCACCATTCATTCAAGTCACATAAGTTGAATATCTTGACATTTCCTTTTTCCTCAACCATTACATCTTGTTTCCTACTCATTATTAACTCCTGTCGATTCTACCTTATAAACATCTTAATTTGACCCTCTATTTTCTAGCTTTAAGGCTACCATTCTAGCCTAAGCAAACTATCCATAACTTGACAAAAACTTTAGACTGGCTTCTCCATCATCATTCTGGTCCTCATCTATTGAATTTTCATTACAGACAGTGTTAATTTTGAATCACAAATCATATTATCTCTTACATATTCTTAAAAGAACTAAACATCTTTCTATTGTGTTCAAGATAAACGGCAAACTTTAATGTTGTCTTCAGGTTGCTGTACAGTATGACCTTCTACATTTTTAGCTTCATCCTATAGCTTTTTGCCCTCTCCCAACCACTCTACATAGAGCACGCATAAATTTCTCTCTTCTAGGAATGATAATTCATAGAATCCTTCATGTTTTTCCATATAGACTATACAATCAATGCTCAATTTATCATAATGATCAGCACTGTGTTATGCGTAAATGGCAGGATTATTTTTGTCTTCACTTATTAAAATTCCTCATTTTATCATTTAACTACTTCTTTTAGATCTCTACACAATTTTCTACCTAGTTGGTTGGCTTTGGGGGTTTCCCTGGTAGCTCAGATGGTAAAGCGTCTGCCTGCAATGCGGAAGACCTGGGTTCGATCCCAAGGTCGGGAAGATGCCCTGGAGAAGGAAATGGCAACCCACTCCAGTTCTCCTCTCCCATGTACAGAGGAGTCTGGTAGGCTGCCGTGGATGGGGTTGCAAAGAATCAGACATTACTGAGCAACTTCACTTTCATTAACTTTTAAGCTCATATATTTAACACTAATTTATTAGGCACTTATTAAGCACTGATTAGTAAGTTTTGTTTGTTTGTTTGTTTGAGGTTCTGACATCAGGGAAAGGAAGTCAGAGAGCACAGCCCAGGTTTTAAAAATTGATTCTGCTAATTGGGTGGTGATGAAGAAAACCTTTATTATACTCTGACTGTTCTCATGTGTTCCATTTATTTTGCAATCCAACCGTGGAGGTTTCAATCAGAAAAAAAAAAAAAAAAACAGAAAGATTCACTTTCATATTCTTCCTTTCCTATGCTTTGATCAAACTTCACCCTTGGTGATCAACATAATATCTTTTAAATGTTTGAAAAATATCACTTTTGGAGAATTTGCTTCTTACATATTAGCCTTACTGCCAGCATTAGAGCCAGCTTCAAGCACAAATAAAACAGAACCTCAAGCCAAAAGCACCGACTATAACAGAATCATTTAAAGACCATAATAAAGTCTTATTAATTATACCTAAAAATATTTTTAAGCTTTATGCTCTTCTATTAATCTAGTATTACTACTACTTTCCAAGCCCCCATTGTGTCTCGCCTGTGTTTATGTCTGTTCTCTTGACCCATCACCTCTCTCTTATTCAATATATTCTGCACGCTGATGCTGCCAGCATTATCTCAATCTTTCTCTAGTAAAATAAATAAATAAATAAAATAAATGTCTTTCACTGCTCTCCCAATGTACCAGGAGCTTTCTACCGATTGATATCTTTAAACAGGATGTACCCTTTGTCCAAATACTCTTTCCCTCCTCTTCTTCTTTCTCAGACTCTTCAAAAGTGAGCACAAATGTCACAACCTGATGATGCTTTCTTCATGTCCTCCAGACAGTTAGTCATTCTTTCATGATTATTTCTAGAGTATACTGTTATGGCTTGGGTGTAGCACTGTTGTTTTTAGTATGTTTTCATTAGATTTTAAGTTACATAAGGACAAAAACTGCGACTTATTCATCTTCACAAATGAAACACATTGCCTTGAAAATTGTAAGCATTCTCTCCATGTGCCCTGACTAAATGCAAGATAAGGTATAATAAGATGATGTGAAATATGACATTTTAAAAATCGTATTTAACTGTCTTAAAGGCAAAAAAGCAAAAACTATTTCTTTTTAAAACAGAAGATTAACTAATAGCAACAACAACAAAAAACCCTCAGATTAAAAAGGTACAAACGTCCAGCCACAGATCTAGTACCAGCGTACATTTACTGAGAAACTACTGAAGAGGAAGGATCATATGTAGATACTCCCTAAGGAAATGTGGCTAGTTAGAGGACACCTGCCAAAATGCTGTCTCCCAAAATGATCTTCCCTTTTGGGAAAATAAAAAAAGTAAACCTCATTTGACCTGTTTCAGACATTCATTCAAGCCCTACATAACATAGCTAAGCAGTACCCCAATTTTTCTGCCTAGTTTCTTACCAGGAAAGTCAGGGATTCCTTTTAAAGAGAACCAACTAATTTAATTTGAAAGTATTAAATCTTTTCTTTTTTTTTTTTTTATTATTGTTTTTGCCATACATTGTCATGATATCACCATGGGTTTACATATGCTTCCCCTCCGGGTCCCCCCTGCCTCCTCCCTCCCCCCCGGGAAATCTCACTGCACCAGTCCCGAGCATCAATCCTGGGCTGGCGATTGATTAGACACATGACAATTAACATGCTTCAATGCCCTTCTCCCATCTCATCCCACCCTTACCCTCATCCACAAAGTCCACAAGTCTATTCTATACATCTGAGTTCCTTTTGTTGTCTCCCATGTTGGGTTCTCATTACTGTCTTTCTAAATTCCATATATATGTGTTAATATACTGTATTGTTGTTTTTGCTTCTGGCTTACTTCACTCTGGATAATGGGCTCCAGTTTCGTCCATCTGAGTAGAATTGCTTCAAATGAATTTTTTTTTAATGCTGAGTAATATTCCATTGTGTATATATACCACAGCTTTCTTATCCATTCGTCAGTTGATGGGCATCTAGGTTGCTTCCATGTCCTGGCTATTGTAAATAATGCAGCGATGAACATTGGGGTGCACGTGGCTCTTTCAATTCTGGTTTCCTCGGTGTATATGCCCAGCAGTGGGATTGCCGGGTCATATGGCAGGTCTATTTGCAGCTTTTTAAGGAACCTCCACACTGTTTTCCATAGTGGCTGTACTAGTTTGCATTCCCACCAACAGTGTAAGAGGGTTCCCTTTTCTCCACATCCTCTCCAGCATTTATTGCTTGTAGACTTTTGGACGGCAGCCATTCTGACTGGTGTAAAGTGGTACCTCATTGTGGTTTTGATTTGCATTTCTCTGATAATGAGTGATGTTGAGCATCTTTTCATGTGTTTGTTAGCCATTTTTATATCTTCTTTGGAGAAATGTCTGTTAAGTTCTTTGGCCCACTTTTTAATTGGGTTGTTTATTTTTCTAGAATGGAGCTGCAGGAGTTGTTTGTAAATTTTTGAGATTAATTGTTTGTCTGTTGCTTCATTGGCTATTATTTTCTCCCATTCTGAAGGCTGTCTTTTCACCTTGCTTATAGTTTCCTTTGTTGTGCAAAAGCTTTTAATTTTAATTAGGTCCCATTTGTTTATTCGTGTTTTTATTTCCAATATTCTGGGAGGTGGGTCATGGAGTATCCCGCTTTGGGTTATGGCAGAGAGTGTTTTGCCTATGTTATCCTCTAGGAGTTTTATAGTTTCTGGTCTTATGCTTAGATCTTTGATCCATTTTGAGTTTATCTTTGTGTATGGTGTTAGAAAGTGATCTAGTTTCATTCTTTTACAAGTGGCTGTCCAGTTTTCCCAGCACCACTTGTTAAAGAGGTTGTCTTTTCTCCATTGTATATTCTTGCCTCCTTTGTCAAAGATAAGGTGTCCATAGATGCGTGGATTTATCTCTGGGCTTTCTATTCTGTTCCATTGATCTATGTTTCTGTCTTTGTGCCAGTACCATACTGTCTTAATGACTGTGGATTTGTAGTATAGCCTAAAGTCAGGTAGGTTGATTCC
>ML664161.1:27587110-27825597 GCA_007570785.1 Antilocapra americana
TTTTTTTTTTTCCTCTTTATTCCAGACTCCCCTTCCGGGACGGAACCCGTCCCCAGCTCTTTGTCTCTCCCTCTACTTTTTTTTCTTTTCTTTCTTTTGTCCTACCTCCTCCCGTCGGCACTGGGTGGCCTCTCCAGATGCCCGATGTCCTCTGCCAGCATTCAGTTCCTGTTTTTTGGAGTTTGCTCGGCCTTTAAAAGTTCTTTTGGTATATTTATTGGGGAGAGAGTGTTCTCCCCGTCCTATTCCTCCGCCATCTTAGTTTCGCCCCTAAATCTTTTCAACTATGGAATAACAGGAGATCTAGCAAAAAATTATGCCATAGTTCTCAGTTTGTAAAACTTGCATACACTGAAATAAATATAATTAGTAAAAAGGTAAAACAAATATGCAAAATAGCATACATTATATGCATGGATTTCATATTATAGGTCTCCTCTATGCATGAGAAAAGGGAGTTGAAAGTGGTTTGTTGAAGACCTACCTATTAAGATTAGAAAGTAGTTTATTAAATTTTACATCCAGTGCTTTTCTTCTAGAAGTTTATCATTATCCTTCAGCTCATGGAACACATATTGCAGAGACTAGAGTTAAATATTATTTCTAATAAATGTTTTCTAAATGTGGACACAGATAAAACAAAACACCATATTTCTTATAAACTTAGTTTTAATTTCTTGTAAACTATTTAAGACTTTTAATTTGGAGCTATGATTTAAAACTGGGTGAAACACATTTTTTTTAAAAAAGTGGGAGATACAATTTAATAAGAACATTACAGAGATGTCCCACAGATTATTTTCTGTATTAAAAGTATAACCTTTTATTTAAAGTACACATAAAAGTTGTCCTTGATCCTAAAATACCCCATTATCTTGGGCTCAATATAATATACAAAAAAGCGTTATTCCATTCATTATACTTCTGAGGGTCATTTCATTGAGAGAAATCAATATCAGTTCAGTTGCTCAGTGGTATCCAACTCTTTGTGACCCCATGGACTGCAGCATGCCAGACTTCCCTGTCCATCACCAACTCCCAGGGCTTACTCAAGGAACACAAAGTCAGTGATGCCATCCAGCCATCATATCCACTGTCATCCTCTTCTCCTCCTACCTTCAGTCCTTCTCAGTATCACGGTCATTTCCAATGAATCAGTTAATCGCATCAGGTGGCCAAAGTATTGGAGTTGCAGCGTCAGTATCAGTCCTTCCAATGTATATTAGGAATGATCTCCTTTAGGATGGACTGTTTGGATCTCCTTGCAGCCCAAGGGACTCTCAAGAGTCTTCTCCAACACCACAGTTCAAAAGCATCAATTCTTCAGTGCTCAGCTTTCTTCTCTGTCCAACTCTCACATCCATAAACAACTACTGGAAAAACCATAGCCTTAACTAGATGAACCTTTGTTACTCTCCTGTAAACCTCTGCCTTTCATATGGAAACTTAGACTCTTAAGAGTTGGCAGCAATCCTTACAGTTCTTCTGGTAGAATAATGCTTTCATATTTATACATTTATTCAATTTTTTAGGCATGCATGTTTTCATTTCCCAGAAATGTCATTAAGCACCTCAAAGGTAGAGGGCTTTCCTCTTTTATTTCTGTTCTCATCAGTAGGGTTCTTGGTGCCTCACATGTACATATTTGGATTTATTTTAATTTGGTAGTCTGAATTTCCTAAAAATATATTTCCTCTTCCTAAGAAGGTGAAAACATTAGAGCAGATTCAAAAGGCCTAAATATTCAAAATGAACTATTAAAACATTTGCTTTAACTTTCAAAAATGCAAATGCGGATTTGACATTTTTTTTAATCAGAGAAAATGAACACTTTTAAACTTGGTTCTATATTTTTCTCTAACATTTGGACTTGTCCAAATATTTCTAAACTTCCATCTTGTGAGTACAAACTATACTTTATTTATGTGTCCCTTCTTTATATATCCATCTAGCATGCTACAATATAACTCACACCACATACACACACAAACACAAAAAGACTGTTTTGCTTAGAATCCAGAAAAAAAAGTCCTACCTTGGTCATTTTTTTAATTTCAGAGAAAATAAGAAATTTCCTGAAAGTTAAAATGTAATGAGAAACAGCATAGATAAGCAGACTGGAGTTTAAAGACTTAAAATTTTAATTCCAGTTATTTATGTCTGTCCTCTAAGATAAATGACTAATCTGCCTCAGTAATCAGGGTATTGGAATACCATGGGGTGTTTTAGGAATAATGAATAAAAATTAAGTAGTAATTTATGTTTGCAAAGTATTATATAAATGCTAAAATACACAAATCATTTGCACTGAATACTTAATATACAGTAAATGATATGCCCTATTTTTACCATTTTATGATTTTTTGCCTCCTAGTCAAATAAAGTATGATAAAAATTTCCACCAAATCCATGGCCCACTTGAGAAGAAGAGTCTTACGGTAGAGAACATCTGTGGAAATTACTAGCTTGAAATGTATTGACTTTCAGAAGTTGGAAGGAAAGTCTGACCTTTGAAGGGCTTATCCTAATGGTGTGTTTAGAGGGATGCTCCATGAAGTTCAGTAGCAATCAATACAAAACTTCATTAGAGTTTCTTTTCTCCCCACCGGCAACATATTTCTAAATGTGAGAAGAATATAAAATAATGCCCAACTCCCTAATGATTGCACTAATCTGAATTCTCAGGACAGGCTTCAAATCTTCATTAGCCTTGCTTGTTAATCATCCTGAATATTGGTGATCCTTGGGCTGCACAGCAGTCAGAGAAAGAATCATCTTGGTTTACATCTTGACAACTGGAAGTTGCTAGTAAATTTAGATGGTATTTGTGAATTTTTTTTTTTAATTGGTTAAGCCCACTTAAATTTTGAATAGATTTAAATTAATTGATATGCTCTGCCACTTTTTAGTTAAACTTTTCTTCTAGGTCCAAAAAGGGAATAATTATAAAATATATCTTAAAATTCTATAGCCATAATAGCCAACTAAGCCTCAGATAATGGATTAATGATGACTACATCAATGAAACAATATTATGAATGATAATTTAATGTTTATGGTTTATTGTGTGTGTTGATTTTCTTTCTTTCTTTTTCTTTTATTTCTAAAAAAATTTAATACAGACTAATCCAAGAATCTGGAAAACCTGGATCAGTTAAATGTCTGACTTCGTTGTCCACTGGATTCAATAAATTGAATGGGGTCTTGTAAAAATTCTGGAAGGGACACCTGAATAACTCTTGTTCTCAGGGAGCACCAAGTTAAAGAGAAAAAGAAGGTATGTCTGTAATGACTATAGCACAGATCTGAAAATAATGCTCACAGAAATGGTTATGCAAATATTTTGAGAGTTCAGAGATGACAGCTTGCTTTTCAGTTCAGTTCAGTCGCTCAGTCATGTCCGACTCTTCACGACCTCGTGTATCTCATCACACCGGGCCTCCCTGTCCATCACCAACTCCTGGAGTCTATACAAACCCGTGTCTATCGAGTTGGTGATACCATCCAGCCATCTCATCCTCTGTCATCCCTTTCTCCTCCTGCCCCTAATCCTTCCCAGCATTAGGGTCTATTCCAGTGAGTCAGCTCTTCCCATCAGGTGGCCAAAGTATTGGAGTTTCAGTTTCAACATCAGTCCTTCCAATGAACACCCAGGACTGATCTCCTTCAGGATGGACTGGTTGAATCTCCTTTCAGTCCAAGAGACTCTCAAGAGTCTTCTCCAACACCACAGTTCAAAAGCATCCGTTCTTAGGCACTCAGCTTTCTTCGCTGTCCAACTCTCACATCCATACATGACTACTGGAAAAACCATAGCTTTGACTAGATGGACCTTTGTTGGCAAAGTAATGTCTCTGCTTATAAATATGCTATCTAGGTTGGTCATAAGTTTCCTTCCAAGGAGTAAGTGTCTTTTAATTTCATGGCTGCAATCACCATCTGCAGTGATTTTGGAGCCCAAAAAGATAAAGTCTGACACTTTTTCCACTGTTTCCCCATCTATTTGCCATGAAGTGATGGGACCAGATGCCATGATGTTAGTTTTATGAATGTTGAGCTTTAAGTCAATTTTTTCACTCTCCTCTTTCACTCTCATCAAGAGGGTCTTTAGTTCCTCTTCACTTTCTGCCATAAAGGTGGTGTCATCTGCATATCTGAGGTTATTGGTATTTCTCCCGGCAATCTTGATTCCAGCTTATGCTTCATCCAGCCCAGTGTTTCTCATGATGTACTCTGCATATAAGTTAAAGAAGCAGGCTGACAATATACAGCCTTGACATACTCCTTTTCCTATTTGGAACCAGTCTGTTGTTCCATGTCCAGTTCTAACTGTTGCTTCCTGACCTGCATAAAGGTTTCTCAAGAGACAGGTCACATGGTCTGGTATTCCCATCTGTTGAAGAATTTTCCACAGTTTATTGTGATCTACACAGTCAAAGGCTTTGGCATAGTCAATAAAGCAGAAATAGATGTTTTTCTGGAACTCTCTTGCTTTTTTGATGATCTAGCGGATGTTGGCAATTTGATCTCTTGTTCCTCTGCCTTTTCTAAATCTTGCTTGAACATCTGGAAGTTCATGGTTCATGTATTGCTGAAGCCCAGCTTGGAGAATTTTGAGCATCACTTTACTAGCGTGTGAGATGAGTGCAACTGTGTGGTAGTTCGAGCATTCTTTGGCATTGCCTTTTTTGGGGACTGGAATGAAAACTGTTCTTTTCCAGTCCTGTGGCCATTGCTGAGTTTTCCAAATTTGCTGGCATATTGAGTGCAGCACTTTCACAGCGTCATCTTTAAAGATTTGAAATAGCTCAACTGACTTATATAATTTCAAACATTTTTGGGGGGGGAAATAGCTAGAGAGTGTTTTATAGATAAACTAAGTAACATAAAAACCCCACAGAACTAGAAAAACGCAATTTTTAAAATAACACATATCTTTGGGTTTTGAGTGGAGAGCGGCGCTTAGGAAAATTGGACCAGAAAGAAAAATATATCCGTTACTTTGAAAAGTTGATGACCATTACTTTTATCTGTAGTTAAAATTCTTGTTTTCAATGTTTAAGGAAGTTAAGCCTGTGGTGGTTGCCAGAGTGGAGGTCTGGGTATGGGCAAAATGTGCTAAGTGGGTCAAAAGTCACAAACTTCAAGTTTAAGTCATGGGGATATAATACACAGTATAGTAAGTATAGTTTAACAGTGTGTGTGTGTGTAAGTCTCTTCAGTTGTGTCCCACTCTTCACAATCCTATAGACTATAGGCTCCTCTGTCCATGGAATTTTCCAGGAAAGAATATTGGAGGAATCGCCATGCCCTCTTCCAAGGGATCTTCCCAACTCAGGGATAGAACCTGCATTTCAAGTCTCCTGCATTGGCAGGTGGGTTCTTTACCGCTAGTGCCACCTGGGAAGCCCTTTATGTAATATACCTGAAACTAATAAAAAGTTATATGTCAATTATATTAATAACTCAAGAAAGAAAAAGAAGAAAGCAAGCCTGTGGACTTTGGCTCATTAAAATTTCAGAAAGCAATCAAAATAGGTTTTCCCTTTCTTTGCCCCTGGGGATAGCCTTGATAAAGTATACAATTTAGTATTTTTCATGTCTAAGTTTAAAGATTTTCTCCAGTGAAAGTAGGCTGATTATTTTAGTATCATCAAAACGTTAGCTATAAATTATTGATATTGTGGAACCCAAAACCATGGGGAAGTGGAGCCCATGAAAGTCAGCTGTAGGTTTAAGGTCAGGCCTTGGCATCAAAGAAGGGAATATTTGAAACTGACTTGTATACAGCTGACTGTTCAGGCAAATCCTATGCATAGAACATGATGATAAAGCTGGCTTGCTTTTGGCTTGTGACAGACAATGGGAGACAGTCTGAGGAAGCAGTGTCTGTTTATCCTCCATCGTTATATGGAGTGGGTTTGTCATGTGAAACAAGAGGCGACATTGGGATACTCACAGGTAGGTAATTGTTAGCAACAAACTTCATGGTGTTATTGTGAGTATAGTGGAAAGAACTTTGGACTTTGGATGAAAAAAAGTATTTGAATGACAACTCAGCTTCAGTTAGAATGACAGATCTATCACTAGCTGTGACCTTGACCAAACCTGTGAATCCTCTGGGCTTCAGTTTCCTCATCTTTCAAATAGAGATAATTCCTGGCCTATCTCAAAGGATCAAAGAGATGACTAGATGGAGTACAGAGTGTTTTGAAAAGTTTCAGCTGCTAGAATGAGCTGTAGTTATTTCAGAGTCCTCTATGTTGTTTTGAATGCCTCTATTAAAGAATACCTGACTTGTGTGATGGTGATGTGGGCAAGTTTCTTAAATTATTGTGCTCCAGTTTCCTTAATTATAAAATGAGAATAATAACATTATCTACCTCTAGGGTTGTTATGGGAATTATATATATATTAGAAATTGCACAGTGCTTAGAAGAGTACCAGACACGTAAGTTCCATTTAAGTATCTGTTTAAGTAAATACACATACACATAAATATATAAGTACATACATAAATGCACATCAATCAATAAGCAATCCATCTCAGTGTATTTCCAACAGGATATAGAAAAGAAAATCTTCAGATATAACAGAGATGTTTATAGGTGAAGACAAGCAGGAAGAAGAGGAGTCACCTCTTTCCCCTCTGTACTTCATCTTGATTTTCCTTCTTTACCTTTAGAATGCTCCTTTTTTTCCTCTCATTTATTAATTTTCTGGGCTTTTTTGCTTTACTTTCTTTTTTTTACATCTTATGGAGATGACCCCATTGAAAGCAATGGCTACAGGAACATATTTTAACTCCAAGTGATAGACACATCCAATGGGTCTTTAATAACCAAAGTGACTTAATTAACTTTTTATTTGATAAGGTTCACACAAATTTCTCCTAGACATCACAACCAGTATTCACAGAAGCAAAATTTCCCTGAAATAAGCTTTTCTGGGCTGCTAGATAATGCTACAGAGAAGGAAATGGCAACCCACTCTAGTGTTCTTGCCTGGAGAATCATAGGGACAGAGGAGCCTGTGGGCTGCTGTCTATGGGGTCGCACAGGGTCAGACACGGCTGAGGCAACTTAATAGCAGCAGCAGAAAATACTGCTGTTATCCATACTAAAATGCAAGAAAAACCACCTCTCTGAGCAGTTCAGAGAAAATAGTCCATTCAGGGTTTCATTAAATTACATCACCTAAACTAACTGCTGGGTATAGAACAGTGTTCTCAAAACCAGTCACATTTCTCAGTAAGACTATATTACAATTACTTCTTATTTCCCACGTGTGTAATTACTTAGTGCATGTGTCTAGTGGATCCAATAGTTGAAAACTAGGATGAAATGCATGTCTTATAATATTTTAGCACTGAAAAAACTTTCTCATTTGCTCCTCTTCTTCTTTACCCTACCCTTTATAACAGAAGTGCATGTGGGGAAATCAATATTTTAGCACTGAGGCCTAATCACCAATTAGAATGTTTTTCATTCTAAATCTGGCAAATATGTGGAAAATAGGAGAAAATGCAAAGAAATGCAAATTCTAAAATCTGCCATTTTTAAGTCTCAATCAAGCAGTAAATTTTAAGTCAGTATTCTGGGCAAATTTTCTTCATGGTTTTACAACAAATATTTTGTGCAAAGCTTTTGGAAAGCATCCAGACCATCTGTTTTTACTCAGTTGTTATCAAATATAATTTTTTATCAAATGTAGTACAAGATTACAAGTCCAACTGTCTATCTGAAAGAGACACATTTGATGCAAATACCACATAATATGGAAATTAGTTACTTCAATTGTCTTTATACCTAATTAAAAATGACTGTATCTTTTGTGGGTACAAGCAACATCTTGATTTGTTCTTTGTTTTATAGGATTTTTTGTTAGATATTAGAAAACCTGTATTCCTGAGATAGAATGTTTCAGAAAATAAACATATTTCCTATGATTAGCTGGGAAATATCAACATTTTCAGTATTTCCAGATTCTTGTATTCTTGTTCAGAAACCACTGATTATACAGTAACTAGTTCTGACCACCATTCTAAGATTTAATAAAAAGTTTGAAATGAAGATATTAAAGTAAAAATTTTCATAACCCCTTTCTAATGATTCTGGGTCTCCTTCCCACTGCTTTTGCTACCCACGTTCTGGTTTAAGCTTCATTGCTTCTCATAGGAATGATTGAGACTACTTCCTCAGTAGGTTCTCAGTCTCTATATTCTCCTCCCTTTCTGCCCACACAACATCGGCCTGCTAGGATAATGATCCTAAAACATAGCCTTTGCTCATATTTCCCCTGGTACAAATAACTTTAAACTCCACCATTTGTGAATAGACCCAGATTCTACTTCCCTGACTTGATTTTAAAGTTACTGTTTTATTGCAAATAGACTGGACTATTCACAATTATGTAAACATTTCTTAACATAAGTGCCTTTGTATCTTTCTTTGAATAGAAATGCTTGCTGGCTGGCTATCTTATAATTAAATTTCTCCATTTTTATGTGGTGAAATCCTACCTAATTTCATCAAGTACCACTTTTATGACCTCTTCTTAGGTGCTTCTCCACTGCTTACCACCTATGTTATATAGATTTTTCATCTTGCACTGCATAATTGCGTCTATGATACTATGTGCAAGGTTTTGTGTGATCTCATCTGTGTTATAGGCTCCAAAACTCTGAAGGACAGTAATCTGCCTTAGTTGTCTTTGTATAAAACACAATAGACTCATGGACTTTGTGGATGAGGGTAAGGGCGGGATGATATAGGAGAAGGGCATTGAAACAAGTTAATTATCATATGTCTAATCAATCGCCAGCCCAGGATTGATGCTTGGGGCTAGTGCAGCGAGATTTCCCGGGGGGGAGGGAGGAGGGAGGGGGGTTCTGGAGGGGAAGCATATGTAAACCCATGGTGATATCATGACATTGTATGGCAAAAACAATAAAAAAAAAAAAAAAAGAAATCAGTTTAGTTAAAAAAAAAAAGAAAAAAAAACCACAATGCCATGAAACGTAGCGTTTATTTATTTGTTTTTCTGTTAAAGATATGTTGAGAACTTCTCGAGTCACTTGCTGTAGTAAACCATGAGACTATAAAGATTTACAACACAGAATGAGGGCAGTTAGCCTATGAGATAAGAATTCTAAGTCTCTGAAATCAGACCGTCAAGGTCTCAAATCCTATTACACACTATTTGTATTAGGGGACACACTTTGAGTATTGTGATGGGGTTTGGGAACAATAATAATTTTATATTGCTAGGATTTATTAAAATATTCAGTTCAAAACTTCTGGTACCTATTATTTGCCCATTTTTTTCCTTTCTTTTTTCAGTCTTCTTAGTGTTCATACAGCTTATCAGGGGAAGCAAAGCCAAATTAAAAGGTTAGGAAATAAGTGTTAATTATCATAATAGCTCTCTGTCAAACACAGTTTCAGAATCAGATAAATGGAATTTCTAAAATTCTGACCTGGATCAGAGAAACATTTACAGAGTTACATCTGTAGCTTTTCTTCTAAGGAGCAATCATCTTTTAATTTCATGACTGCAGTCACAATCCACAGTAATTTTGGAACACAAGAAAATAAAATCTGTCAATGTTTCCACTTTCTCCCAGTCTTTTTGACATGAACAGATGGGACCAGATGCCATGACCTTAGTTCTCTGAACTAAGCTGAGATTTAAGCCAGCTTTTTCACTCTCCTCTTTGACCATCATCAACAGGCTCTTTTTTCCCTCTTTGCTCTCTCCTATTATAGTGGTATCATCTGCATATCTGAGATTGCTGCTATTTCTCCCAGTAATCTTGATTCCAGCTTGGGATTAATTCAGCCTGGCATTTTGCTAGGTGTACTCTGCATGAAGTTAAATAAGCAGAGTGACAATATACAGCCTTGACATACCTCTTTCCCAATTTTGAACCAGTCGGTTGTCCCATGTCCAATTTGACTGTTGCTTTTTAACCTACATACAGGTTTCTCAGGAGAGAGGGAACATGGTCTGGTATTTCTATCTCTTTAAGGATTTTCCACAGTTTGTTTTGATTCACACAGTCAAAGGCTTTAGTGTACTTAATGAAGCAGAGGTAGATGTATTTTCTGGAATTCCCTTGCTTTTTCTGTAATCCAAAGGATGTTGGCAATTTGGTCTCTGGTTCCTCTGTATTTTCTAAATCCAGCTGGTGCATCTGGAAGTTTTTGGTTCATGTACTATTGAAGCCTAACTTGAATGATTTTGAGCATTACCTTGTTAGCATGTGAAATAAGTGCAACTATACAGTAGTTTGAAGACTGATTGGCATTGCCCTTCTTTGGGATTGGAATGAAACCTAACTTTTTCCAGTCTTGTGACCACTGCCGAGTTTTCCAAATTTGCTGGCATATTGACTGCAGCACTGTAACAGCATCATCTTTTAGGATACCATGGATAGGTTAGGATATTTCTAAATTTTCTCTTTATTTAATTGCTGCAATATGTATTTATAGGTATGTATATATCCATCCATCATTGAACTTATATGGCAGTATTATTATAGTAGAAAGTTGAGTTAAAATTATTGAACAGATAATGCCCAAATGTCCTCTGTCGTGGACTGAGAACAGTCCTCCCAAATTAAAGTTGAAATCCTAATTCCCAGTATGACAGTATTAGAAGTTAGGGCTTTTAGAAGTAAATAGGCCATTAGAGTTGGGCACACATGAATGGGATTAGTTTGCTTATAAGAATAAATATGAGAGCTTTCTCTCTCTGCCATGTGAAGGTACAAAGAGTTGAGGGCAATCTGCAAAGCAGAATGTGAGTCCTCATGAGAAATGGGATCTATTGACACCTGGATCTTGAACTGCTTAGCCTCCAGAACTGTAACAAATGTCTTTTTTAAGCCACATTGTCTATGATAATTTGTTATAACAGTCCAAACTAAGATACCTTCCACTTTTATGTTTGATTCTATGTAAGTTTGTTGTATTTCCAAAGGGAAATTTGTCATAATTTAGCCTGATGGTTTCTGAGTTTCATATCTTGCTTTATATTTTATCAACTCTGAGATTATGAAAAATATCTTCACAAATACTGAAACAAAAAAAATCTTCTTAAATTTTTTTTATCCTTTCCTCTGAAGCAACTAATAGACAAAAAAAAAAAACATAGTAAAAGTTACCAGATTTGATAAAATTACCAAATATTTACTCCTTATAATTATAAATTGTAATGGATAATTTCCAATTATAGTGAATTTGGACTAATTAAAAGAAGAGGAAGAACAGGCATATTCTGCAGATTGCATAGAGTGCTTTCAAAAGTGTATTTCTGTAGTTCTGTAAGTCGAGGTAATAATGTCTTTATTGAAACAGCAGAGTCCTAGAAGCACACCCAGGTGTGAAAATCCCAAGGGCACATTCTGCAGTGATGATCAACAGAGACAAGGAGCTACAGCTAAACTGCTCAGACAAGCAGTCTTTCCAGATATTAGATTTAACTGTGCCAGGAAAGAGAGAAAGCTATGAGTTAAATTAACTTAGCTGTTATTAGTTACAGTCATCTCAAGACAAATACAAACTAAATCACATTAAAAATTTGCATATATTAATAGGTTTTATAAAAAGAAAAGGCTTCTACTTATCTGAAAGTTGGGAATACTGAATTTTGATACACTGAGGAAAGATAGTGATGAGAGAAATTGTTGAGAATTGAGAAATTTCTGAAAAAACTGGTGATTAGAAATAGTCATAAATGTATAGACATAGTATTAATGCATTTTTAATCTAAAGATAAATAAGAAAATTAAATTACAAATAAAAAATAGTTAAATAACAGAATAGAATAATTATGCTAAATGCAGAAGCCTGATAATATGAATACTGACTCTTAGGATATTCCTTAGAAAAATTTATATGAGATCAAGTTATCAGTTCTGTGAACTTTAAGTGAAGCAATGTGAACACTTGCCGGGGTCCAGCCTTGGCGGGTCCGGGGGTCTTGAGGGATGAGTGGTGTCGGCGAAGTACTGAGCTCATCCAAAGTGTTGATGGAGCAGTCTCTCTCTTTATTGTTATTGGTTTACAGTTTTTATACCCAAGAAACACAACCATTATGTCACATATTATTCTATACGATCTTTTGTTTTCTGCCTACCATCAACAACTTTAACATCAACCTCATCTTCCTTGCAGAAGTCGGATTTCTGCGTAATCAGATTTAACAATAGTATGTTTGCCATTTGATTGTCTTCAGCATACTTCATTCCATGAAAGTACATCAATCTAAGTAGAAAGGTTACATTTCTCTTATTAGGTGCAACTATGTAGAAGCTAGAAGGAAGGGCTTAAGCTTGAAACTGTTTTATTCTATTAGCCTATTCCAGTTCTTAGGAGGAAAGAGAAAAGAAGACAAAGAGACAGTCTAGCAGCACTGCTTTAGCAATAAAACCCTATTAACCTTATAACTACTATAATGAATTCCTATGTCTACATTATCCTAAGGCAATCAATGTCTCCAACTATGCTGGCCACAGTTATGAGCTTTCCTAAGTCCCATTCCAGCCTGGTTTCTTCAAAGAAAGGAGCCTCCTCTGTGGAGTGGTCGGGGGAGTGGGATGTGGAAAGGTGACCCAAGTACAAGCCTTTCTGGTGGTGGCTTTGCCATGACCCCCAGAGAACTCTTGGTAAAATCCCCAGTAATGAGTAGGAGGTGTAGTAATCTATTTAAATGTTCCTTATTCCTCCTTTGTCCTCAGGGAAGGGAATTCACCTTATGCATCCTCTGGGGGAAATAAGGTCTGAGGGAATTATCTCAGGATGAATTCTTTCTAACTGGGTCTGACCTGAGATGAGCTAAAACATAAACAGATGAGCATAAACAGAACTTCCCAAGAAAAATACCAGGAGGGGCCTTGCCTTGGGATGCTTTGCAGTTTCCTTCTTAGTCTCGTGACCTTGTCATCGAGCAAGGGGGCATCCTGACAGCTCCCGGCAAACACTGTATGTGATTTTTGCACAAAGATTTTAAACAATTCTTTCATTTAAAAAAGAAATAGAGGATATATTGCTCATCCTATTTTTAAGTCAATTTCATAAATTAACTTCTAAGAATTTTTCGATTTCATTGATATTTTCACATCCCTTACAAAAACAGATTTTTAAAATAAAATTGGCATACAATAAATTCCATATTTCTAAAGTATAACATTTGATAATTTTGACATATTAATGTGTTATTTATCAGGCTCCTTAAAGTCGACACAATTATTTTGGGGTTCATCCATATTGTTGCATGTGTCAATAATCCTGAATGTATTATAATCTGTTAACACAGTCAACAGTTATGGACATTTGGATTGTTTCCAGTTTGTAATTATTATAAATAAAACTGATTTTACACATCTTTGTATGAAAATAAATTTTCATTTCTCTCAGGTAATTAATAGAAGTGGAAAGGCAGGATTGTATAAGAAGCATATATTTAACCCTTTAAGAAACTTCCAACCTATTTTTGAAAACATAGTGTTTAACATTCTTTGCCAGCACAGCATGAAAATTTCATCTTCTCCATATTCTTTACAACACTTGGTAAGACCAGGTTTTCTAATTTTGGTCATTGTAATACATATGAAATGGTATTTCACTGTAATTTAATTTGTATTTCCTTATGACTAATGTCAGTATATGTATATGGGCTTAATCACCATTCATATATATTCTTTTAAATAATTGCTAAAATCTTTACCCCAGTTTTTAATTGAATTGCTTAATTTCTCAATAGTAGGTTTTGAGAATTCTGTCTATATTATGAACAAGAGTCTTTCATCAGCTATATAGGATATATATATTTTCTCAAAGTTTGGCTCCTTTTTTCTTTTATCTTATCCTATCATGTATTTTATTTACTATTTTGAACTTCTTGTTTTTTATTTATTTATTTTTTATTGAAAGATAATTGCTTTACAGAATTTTGTTGTTTTCTGTCAAGCCTCAACATTAATCAGCCATAGGTATATATATATCCTTTCTGTTTTGAGCCTCCCTCCCATCTCCCTCCCCATCCCATCCCTCTAGTTTGATACAGAGCCCCTGTTTGAGTTTCCTGAGCCATACAGCAAATTCCTGTAGGCTATCTATTTTACATATGGTCATGTAAGTTTCCATGTTAATCTTTCCATACATCTTACCCTCTCCTCTCTCTCCCCATGTCCATAAGTCTATTCTCTATGTCTGTTTCTCCATTGCTGCCCTATAAATAAACTCCTGAGTACCATTTTTCTAGATTCTGTATATATGCATTAGAATATGATATTTATCTTTCTCTTTCTGACTTACTTCACTCTGTGTAATAGGTTCTAGGTTTATCTACCTCATTAGAACTGACTCAAATATGTTCCATTTTATGGCTGACTGATATTCCACTGTATGTATTTACCACAACTTCTTTATCCATTCATCTGTTGATTGACACCTAGGTTGCTTCCATGTTCTAGCTATTGTAAATAGTGCTGCAGTGAACATTGGAATACATGTGTATTTTTCAGTTTTGGTTTCCTCAGGGTATATGCCTAGGAGTGGGATTCCTGGGTCATATGGTGGTTTTATTCCTAGTTTTTTAAGGAATCTCCATACCATCTTCCATAGTGGCTGTATCAATTTACATTCCCACCAACAGTACAAGAGTGTCCCCTTTTCTCCACACCCTTTCCAGCATTTATTGTTTGTAGAGTTCTTGATAATGGCCATTCTGACTGGTATGAGGTGATATCTCATTGTAGTTTTGATTTTCATTTCTCTAATAATAAGCAATGTTGAGCATTTTTTCATGTGTTTGTTAGCCATCTGTATGTCTTATCTGGAGAAATGTTTGTTTAGGTCTTTTTTCCCATTTTTTGATTGAGTTGTTTGTTTTCCTGGCAGTGAGTTGTATGAGCTGCTTGTATATTTTGGAAATTAACCTTGGTCAGTTGTTTAATTTGCCATAATTTTCTCCCATTCTGAGGGCTGTCTTTTCACTTTGCTTATAGTTTCCTTTACTGTCCAAAAGATTTAACCTTAATCAGGCCTCACTTGTTTACTTTTGTTTTTATTTCCATTACTCTAGGGGGAGGGTCACAGAGGATCATACTTTGATTTATGTCATCAAGTGTTCTGCCTATGTTTTCCTCTAAGATTTTCATAGTTTCTGGTCTTAGGTTTAAGTCTTTAATCATTATGAGTTTAACTTTGTGTATGGTGTTAGGAAGTATTCTAATTTCATTGTTTTACCTGTAGCTGTCCAGTTTTCCCAGAACCATTTATTGAAGAGGCTCAGCCATAGTATATTCTTGCCTCCTTTGTCAAAATTAAAGTACCCATAGGTGCATGAGTTTGTTTCTGGGCTTTCTATCTTGTTCCATTGGTCTATATTTCTGTTTTTGTGCCAGTACCATAGTGTCTTGATGACTGTAGCTTTGTAGTATAATCTGAAGTCATGAAGGTTTATTCCTCCAGCTCCATTCTTCTTTCTCAAGACTGCTTTGGATATTCAGGGTCTTTTGTGTTTTCATATGAATTGTGAAATATTTTGTTCCAGTTCTTGGGAAAATGCCATTGGTAATTTGATAAGGATCACATGGAATCTGTAGATTGTGTTGGGTAGTATAGTCATTTTCACAACATTGATTCTTCCTGCCCAGGAACATGGAATATCTCTCCATCTGTTTATGTCATCTTTAATTTCTTTAGTGTATATAATTTTCTGTGTACAGTTCTTTTGTCTTCTCAGGTAGGTTTATTCCTAGATATTTAATTCTTTTTGTTGCAATGGTGAATGGGATTGATTCCTTAATTTCTCTTACTGACTTTTCATTGTTAGTATATACAAATGCAAGTAATTTCTGTGTGTTGATTTTGTATCCTGCAACTTTGCTAAATTCACTAATTAGCTCTAGTAGTTTTCTGATACTATCTTTAGGGTTTTCTATGTGCAATATCATGTCAGCTGCAAACAGTGAGAGCTTAACTTCTTTTTCCATCTGGATTCTTTTTTTTGTTTCTTTTTCTTCTCTGATTGCTGTAGCTAGGACTTCCAGAACTATGTTGAAAAATAGTGGTGAGAGTGGACACCGTTGTCTTGTTCCTGATCTTAGGGGAAATGCTTTCAGTTTTTCACCATTGAGAATAATGTTTGCTTCAGGTTTATCATATATAGCCTTTACAATGTTGAGGTAGGGTCCTTCTATGCCCATTTTCTTTAAGAGTTTTAATTATAAATTGATGCTGAATTTTGTCAAAGGCTTTTTCTGAATCAATTGAGATTATCATATGTTTTTTATCTTTCAATTTGTGAATATGGTATATCACACTGATTGATTTGTGTATATTGAAGAATCCTTGCATCCCTGGAATAAACCCAACTTGATCATGGTGTACGAGCTTTTTGATGTGCCGGTGAATTCTGTTTATTAAAATTTTGTTGAGGATTTTTGCATCTATGTTCATCAGTGATATTGCCTGTAGTTTTGTTTTTGTGTGTTGTCTTTGTCTGGTTTTGTTATTAGGGTGATGGTGGCTTTGTAAAATGAGTTTGGAAGTGGTCCTTTCTCTGAAATTTTTCGAAGGAGTTTTAGGATAGGCATTAGCTCCTCTCTAAATGTTGGATAGAACTCTGTGAAGCCCTCTGGTTCTGGGCTTTTGTCTTTGGGGAGAATTTTAATCACAACTTCAATTTCAGTGCTTGTAATTGGGTTGTTCATAATTTCTATTTCTTCCTGGTTCAGTCTTGGAAGATTGAACTTTTCTAAGAATCTGTCCATTTCTTCCAGGTTATCTATTTTATTACCATATAGTTGTTCATAACAGTCTCTTATAATCCTTTGTATTTCTGCATTGTCTTTTGTAACCTATCTTTTTTCATTTCCTAGTTTGTTGATTTTTCTCTCTCTTTTTTTTTTTTGATGAGTCTGGCTAAAGGTTTGTCAATTTTGCTTATCTTCTCAAAGAAACATCTTTTATTTTTATTAATCTTTACTATTGTTTCTTTCATTTCTTTTTCATTTATTTCTGCTTGGATCTTTAAGATTTATTTCCTTCTATTAACTTTTTTAAATTTATTCTTCTTTTTCCAATTGTTTTAGGTGTATAGTTAGGTTGTCTATTCATTGTTTTTCTTGTTTCTTAGGGTAGGATTGCATTGCTATAAACTTCTCTCTTAGAAATGCTTTTGATTCATTCCATATGTTTTGAGTTGTTGTGTTTTCATTGTCATTTGTTTCTAGAAAGGTTTTAATTTCCCTTTTGATTTCTTCAGTAACCTGTTGGTTATTTAGAAATCTGATGCTTATTCTCCATGTGTTTGTGTTTCTTACAGTCTTTTTTTTTGTCTTGTAATTGATAGCAAGTCTCATAGCATCATGGTTGTAGAAGATGCTTTATACAATTTCAATTTTCTTAAATTTACCGAGGTTTTGATTTGTGACCCAAGATGTGGTCTATCCTGGAGAATGTTCCATGTGCACTTGAGAAAGTGTATTCTTCTGCATTTGGATGGAACGTCCTGAAGATATCAATGAGATCCATCTCATCTAATGTATCATTAAAGACTTGTGTTTCCTTATTAATTTTCTGTTTTAATGATCTGTCCACTGGTGTGAGTGGGTTGTTAAAGTCTCCTACTATTATTGTGTTACAGTCAATTTCTCCTTTTGTCTTATGTATTGAGGTGCTGCTATGTTGGGTGCATAGATATTTATAATTGTTATGTTTTTCTCTTGGATTGATCCCTTGATCATTATGTGATGGCCTTCCTTATCTCTTGTAATTGCCTTTATTTTAAGGTCTATTTTGTCTGATATGAGGATTGTTACTCCAGCTTTCTTTTGCTTTCCATTTGCATGGAATATATTTTTCCATCCTCACACTTTCAGTCTATATGTGTCTTCAGATCTGAAGTGGGTTTCTTGTAGGCAGCATATATATGGGTATTGTTTTTGTGTTCATTCAGTCAGTCTGTGTCTTTTGGTTGGTGCATTTAATCCATTTATATTGAAAGTAATTAATGATATATATGTTCCTGTTGCCATTTTCTTAATTATTTGGTGTTGATTTTGTAGATCTTTTTTTTTTTTTCCCTCTTGTATTTCTTGACTATATAAATCCCTTTAACATTTGTTGTGAAGCTGGCTTGGTGGTACTGAATTCTCTTAACTTTTGCCTGTATGAAAAGCTTTTTATTCCCCCATCAATTTTGAATGAGATCCTTGCTGGGTACAATAATCTTGGTTGTAGATTTTTCTCTTTCAGTCCTTTAAATATATCCTGCCTTTCCCTTCTGGCCTGTAGAGTTTCTGCTGAAAGATCAGCTGTTAAGCATATGGGGTTTTCCTTGTATGTTACATGTTGCTTCTCCTTTGCTGCTTTTAATATTCTTTCTTTGTGTTTAGTCTTTGTTAGTTTGATTAGTATATGTTTTGATGTGTTTCTCCTTGGGTTTATCCTGTATAGGACTCTTCGTGCCTCTTGGACTTAATTGACTATTTCCTTTTCCATACTGAAGAAATTTTCAACTATAATCTCTTCAAAAATTTTCTCATACCCTTTCTTTTTCTCTTCTTCTTCTAGGAGCCCTATACTTCAAATGTTGGTGTGTTTGATATTGTCCCAGAGGTCTCTGAGACTATCCTCAGTTCTTTTCATTCTTTTTACTTTATTCTGCTCTTCAGAAGTTATTTCTACCATTTTATGTTCCAGCTCAGTGATTCGTTCTTCTGGTTCAGATATCCTGCTGTTGATTCCTTCTAGAGCATTTTTAACTTCAGTTATTTTGTTGTTTGTTTCTGTATGCTTATTCTTTAATTCTCCTAGGTCTTTGTTAATTGATTCTTGCATTTTCCCCATTTTTTTTGAAGGTTTTTGATTACTTTTACTATCATTATTCTGAATTCTTTTTCAGGTAGCTTGCCTATGTCCTCTTCATTTATTTGGACTTCTGGGTTTCTAGTTTGTTCCTTCATTTGTGTAGTATTTCTCTGACTTTTTGTAAATTTTTTTTAACTTATTATGTTTGAGGTCTCCTTTTCCCAGGCTTCAAGGCAGATTGATTTTTTTCCTTGAAGAAGGTTGAATTCTTTCTTCCTTTTGGGTTCTGCCTTCCTAATATTTGTCCAGTGGTTTGTGTAAGCTTCATATAAGGTGAGATTTGTGCTGAGTTTTTGTTTGTTTGTTTTTCCTATGATGGGCAAAGCTGAGTGAGGTCATAATCCTCTCTGCTGATAATTTGGTTTGTATTTTTGTTTTGTTTCTTGTTTAGATGAGCTGTCCTTAATAGGGTGCTACTGGTTGTTGGGTAATGCTGAGTCTTGTATTCAAGTGGTTTCATTTGTGTGAATTTTCACTATTTGATACTCCCTAGGGTTAGCTCTCTGGCAGTCTAGGATCTTGGAGTTAGTGCTCCTACTCCAAAGGTTCAAGGCTTGATGTCTGGTCAGGAACTGAGATTCCAGAAGTGGTTTGTTAAGGCATTAAACAAGATTAAACCAAATATCCAGAAATGAGAAATCAAAGATGAACCACAGACAAATGGCAGTTACAAAACCAGGCAAATAATAATTAAAATAATGGAATACACACACACACACACACACACACACACACACACACACACACACACATACACCTATGAGCAAAGTCCAACAGTCCAACAAAAATAAAATACAGTAGATTGACCCAGTGAACAAAGGAAATAAAAATTTATATTTACCAATTTAGAGCAAAACTAACTAAAGCACAAACTGGAAAACAAAACTAAAGCAAGGTGCCAAGTAGGAAATAAAGCAATGAAAATAAGACTAATAAACATGTTGAGAGGAAAGAAGAGAAAGAAAAGAAAGAATAGATAAGCAAAGCTAAATAGAAGTAGATAAAGAAGATTTATATATGTTAAAAATTAACTGCAAGGGGAAAAGAATAGTAGGAAAAGCAACAAAGGAATAAATATACAAAAAATAATAATAGGTGTAAAAACTTTAAAACTATTGAGAGAGAGAGAGAGAGAGAGAAAAGAAAACTCCACAGAACTACAAAAGCCCAAAATAGAGGCAGATGTTTATAACAATAAAAAATGTGACTGGGGGGGGGGGGACTCAAAAGCTTAATTGGATTTCCTAGTGCCAATAAAAATGACAAATATAATGGGTGGGGTAGGGGGGCGGGAAGGAAAAAAGTAAATGAAACAAATTCCAGAATTTCTACAGAACAAGCCAAAAAAATAAGAATAATAAATGTTTTTCTTGAGTCACTTCTGTCAGAGTCCTTTCCCTTCCTGGGAGTCACAGTCCACCACACCTCCCTAAGATGCCTTCCGACACTGTGTTGATCTCTGGACCTGCCGTGGGGGAAGCTCAGATTCTAATCTGGTCCTACTCCTGTATGTTCTTACCTCCAATGTCCACAGCTATAAGAACTAGTACGTTTTCTTTTGTGGGAGCTCTTAGTGGCCTTTTTGTATATTCCGTAGACACAGAGCCTGCCTAGTTGATCATGTGGATTTAATCTGCAGCTTATATAGCTGATGGGAAGGTTTGGGGTCTTCTTCCTTAGCCACACTGTCCCTGGTTTTCAACTGTGGTTTTATTTCCACCTCTACATGTTGGTCGTCCACTGGGGTTTGCTCCTGAGGCTGCCCTGGAGGACTTGGGTTTGCCCTTGTGAGGGTCAAGTGTGGAAGTGGTACAGCTGCTTGGGTCACAGAGGTTCTGGAAGCACCAGGTAATCAGGGGAGTTGGCGGATAGGGAAGTAGGAAATATAGTGCTCTCATAGGGTATGGCAACCAGTATTGGCCAATACGCTCCAGTATTCTTGCCTGGAGAACCCCCCTCCATGACAGAGAAGCCTGGCAGGCCACAGTCTAAAGGGTTGCAAAGAGTCAGACAACCAAAGTGACCCTGTGCACATAGAGGCAAGAATTCTTTTGCCTGTGGCAGCTCTGCCCCAGTGAGAGTTGAGCATGAAGGTGGCACAGCTGCTTGACTTACGGGGACCCTGGTGATGGGTGCCAAGTGTGCAGAGACACTCTCTGCTGTAGGAGTTATGGCCCTATCAGAGTCTTTTTTTGAGTCTCTCATAGCTGGCCATCAGAAGGCCTCTTTGGCCAGTTCTCCATAGCTTCGCCCCTTCAGGCACTTAGAAGGCTCTTCTGCCTAGGGTCATTCTCTGTTGTTTGGAACATCAGGCACACAGGCTGGGGTCCTACTCTATAGATCAGCACATCAGTCACTTAAAGGAGCACCATTGGTGGGGTCCTACTCTTTAGTTCAGTGTGTCAGGCATTTGATGGACCAGCATCTCTATTGTTTAGCTGCCGATGCTGGCTGTGTGGGGAGAGAGAGGCTATGGTGATGGCTCCACCCCCTAAGCATGACTCAACAGACAGTTTAGTCTTCCTTCCAGAGCTGCCCAGCTTTCCTCTACAGGCATCTCCCCCACCAACTCCTGCAGTCTCCTCCCTCACATCCCCTCTATCAGTCTCTCTGCAATCAACAGCAGCCCTCGCTCTGGGATTGCTCCACAATCCCTGAACTCTAGCTCCCAGCTAGAGTCTCTTGTAGCTGGCCATCAGAAGGCCTTTTTGGCCAGGGAAAGGGAACCAGCATTCTTGTTTGCAATATGTATGGCCCCAGCAAGGACTGTCTGATTCTCTTTCTGTTTAGGCTGACACAGATCAGCTGTTTCACTATCAGACTTAAATGTTTCTCCTCTGACTCAGGCAATTGCCCCGATGTGGGGATAGTACCCCTGCTTCAGGTCCCCTGCCAGCTGAGGGCAGGTCCAGTCCTACTAACACTCCTGTTTTCCCCCTAGTTCCTTCATCCTATAGAGTTTTGCATGGTTCTATATATTTTTTTCCACTGGTCAGGTACTCCTGTCCGCTGTCAGCTGGTGTTCTGCATGCACTTCTGTGTCTGAAGGTGTATTCCTGATGTGTCTGTGGTGAGAGATGTACTCCATGTCCACCTACTCTTTCACCATCTTGTTCTCTCTGAACTTACTCATTTTCTTCTCTTAAAAATGAGATTTTAAAAAACTGGAAGCACAAGTCTTCCAGTTTCAACTTTGACATGTAAAGTCCAGAATTGTCACTCTCACTCTTACAAGAAAAAGCTGAACAAAGTGAAAATCACTTTTTCAGACCAATCAGAGAATTGTTAGTGAACTTGTGTCATCAACTAGTTCCCAATTACATATTTGTATTAATACTAATAACATATTTTCATGTTTATTCAGTAATTGGAGTAGCTCTATTCTCTACAATTTCCCTTGTTCATTTTTCATTTTATTTTTGTCCTTATTAATAAATTTACTTCAGATATTCAAAATTTTAATTATTTGCTAGATGTATATGTTGAAAATATCTTCTCCCATGTTATGACTTAATATTTTAAGGCATTTTTTGGATTTTAAAAAGTTCATAATTGTAATTACTAAATTTAAGTTATAAATATTTTCCTTTTTTTTGTGTGTGTGTGTTGTGTCTGTGTGTTTCATGTAGAAGATACTTTCTACACCAAGGTGATAAAATATTCTTCATATGATTTCTTTTATCTATTTATAGTTTTATCTTTTACATTTATGTATTTAACATAAGTAATGTTGATTTTTATATAAAATCTGCAATATGGGTTCAGTTTCATTTTTGAATTTAAATAGCAAATGGTCTGGTTACCGTATCAAATCTCATACTGCTTATCACATGACAGGCTAATAAATCAAGAGTCAAGATGTCGGGGCAAGGAATAATGACTTTATTTGGAAAGCCAGCAAGCCAAGAAGATAGTGGACTATTGTCACACAGAAACCATCTCACTCTTAGAATTCAAGTTTCTTTTATATTTAAAGGGGAGGGAATATGGCTGGTTATTATAAATTTCTTGGTCCCTGAATCCTTTGTTCTTGCAGGTGTAAACATAGATCTGGTCACAATATTCTTGTAAGCCTCCAACAAGACAAATGTTCAGCATTCGTTTTGCACGTTTTATTTTCTCTGTTCGGCAAATTTTCATCTTATATCAATGAAGTGAGTTATACCTTTAAAGGTCAAGTCTGAGAGGCAGAACCTTGAGAATGAGCTATCAAATGCATTTCAGGCTATATAGTCAACATTCCTTTACAAATGTGTAGAACCAGAATGACTAAGGCACAAGTGACAGAGCACAAAAGTTAGAGCTAAAGGATCTAGTATGAAGTCAGTTTTGTTCTTTTCTATTTTCTTTTCTTTTTTTTTTTATTGGTTTTGCCATACAATGACATGATATGGGTGTACATATGCTCCCCCTCCAGAACCCCCCGCCCTCCTCCCTCCCGACTCCCTCCCCCCAGGAAATCTCGGTGCAGCAGCCCCGAGCAACAATCTTGGGTTGGCGATTGATTTCACATATGATACTTAACATGTTTCAATGCCATTCTCCCAAATCATCCCACCCCTGCCCTCATCCACAGAGTCCACGAGTCTGTTCTATACATCTGCGTGTTCTTTTCTATTATATTGTCATTTACATGGTCAAGTTCAACCTTTCAGCAATGACCTGTTAAACTACCTCTATCATATCAAGTACCCACATATATGTAATTCTGTTTCTGTGCTGTTAATTCTGATCTTTTAGTCTAAGGATCTAAACTGAGGTTAATAACACACTGTTAATTACTACAGTTTTATAGAAAATTGTGAAAATTTGTGAGGAAATTTGTTATTCATGGTTATTTTGATTATTTACATTTCTTATAAATTTTAAAACTTTTGCTAGATTGCATTGAATGCTTCCCTCAGTGGGTAAAGAATGAGGAGACCTCCTGCAATGCAGAAGACCCAGGTTGGATCCCTGGGTTGGAAAGATCCCCTGAAGAAGGAAACGGCAACCCACTCCAGTTTTTTTGTCTGGGAATCCCCATGGAAAGAGGAGCCTGCAGGCTACAGTCCATGGGGCTGCAAGAGTACAACATGACTTAGCTGCAAAACCACAATGATTGTTCTAGAGTTAATATCTTTACCATGTTGACTATTTCAATATATGAACAAGATCTATCCTTCTAGTTATTCGTATATTAGTAAATACAGTTCAGCAAAATTTCATAATTTTCTGTATGAAATCTTACACATCTCTTTTTTGAATCACCCCAAGTAGTTTACTCTTTGTGCTATTTTAAATGCTATACTTTAACTTAAAATTTATTTATTTTATAACTGCTTATTCTTACATAGAAATGAAATGATCTTTGCAGTGATTCTATTGGAGAAAGTTTCTGATTCATCTTTCTTAGTTGGTATAGTTTTTAAATTACAGATTTTATTAATTATATTATTTAATAGACTTTAATTTTTAATGGCTTTTGATTTACAGAAATAGTGAGCAGATAGTATAGAATTCTCATATTTATTCCATCCTCTACCACCACACATACACAGTTTCCTCTATTAACATTTTTCATTAGTATGGTGGATTTATTAACTAACACAACTAAAGAACAAATATATTATTAGCTGAACCAGTAGTTTACATTAAGTTCACTCTTTGTGTTATACAATTCAATTGGGTTTTGACAGATACATATCATCATAAGTCTACCATTATTGTATCATACATAATAGTTTCACCATCCTAAAAAATCTCACCTCTTCCTCTCAAATCTTTGGCAAACACTGCTCTTTTTATTGTCTATATAGTTTTGCCATTTTTCAGAACAGCA
The DNA here is from genome assembly GCA_007570785.1 of Antilocapra americana. Classification (NCBI taxonomy): domain Eukaryota; kingdom Metazoa; phylum Chordata; class Mammalia; order Artiodactyla; family Antilocapridae; genus Antilocapra; species Antilocapra americana. Next base: position 27,611,816 of record ML664161.1, read on the forward strand.
AATAGTTGAATGATATAGTATGTAGCCTGTTCAGATGGATTTCCTTCACAAAGCAATATGCACTAAATGTTCCTTCAGGTCTTTTTGTAGCTTGATAACATATTTCTTTGAATCATTGAATAATACCCCACTGGATGTAACACTATTTGTTTTTCCTTTAACCTTTGAAGGACGTTTTGGTTATTGCTTCCAAATTTGGGTGATTATAAATAAAGTTGTTATAAATATTAGTGTGCAGATTTTTGTGTAGTGATAAATTTTCAACTCAGTGGAGTAAATATCTGAGTGCTGTTGCTGGATCATCAGGTTATGCTATGTGTTTCATCATGGCAGACTGCCAAACTTTTTTCAAACTAGCTGTACTGCTTTGCATTCCCACCAGGAATGAAACAGAGTTCTTGTTGCTTCATATATTTGTCAGTATTTGGTACCATCAAGTTTTGGTTTTTTTTTTCTTTTTTTTAAATTTTTTTTTTAATTTTAGTCACTCTAATTTGTGTGTAGTTGTATTTTATTTTATTTTTATTTACAGTTCCCTAGAAATTTTCCCAGTGACACCAATTCTCAGCTTGATCTAAAAAGAGTTGTTGGTTTCTAATTTGTCCAGCTTTCTGAAAATGTGAAAATGAAAGCAACTACTTCCAAACTCCTTACATGCCAGGGCTACAACCAGATGTTTTTCCTGATGTGTTTTTAATAATTAAAAGTCACACTCCATATTTACTTTTATGTCATAGTCAGTCATGAGACATTGAGTATATTTGCTATCATTTCATTTATTCATATCATCTATGTCCTGTAGACATGTGTGATCTTGCATTCATTCACTTAAACATTCTAAGACAGACTTAAGTATTTGGGAAAAAATGAAGAGTTTTTTTTTCCTTAAAGTAGCATCTTAAACCTTCCAATGGATTCTATCTCATTTTGGAAACAGAAATAGTAGTTTATTAGCTATACAAATCAACACAGTTTTTTATTCAAGGGGAGAATATGTCTTTTTATGGCCTTTATCTTCCGATAAAGTGCAAATTTCCTTTTATAATTGCAGAAATAGCATCATTTTATTTTCATATCATAGGCAACCATGGCAGAAGCTCTCAAAATGCAATATGAAATGTAATATGATTCAAAGTCACTTAAGAAACATGCAAAAATACATATTTCTGTTAAGATATGGAATCAGTTAGAATTATTATAAAACCCTTCAATGTGAAATTGAAAAAAATAGAACAAATATTTATAAGAATTTTGGAAGTAAATTGAATTTAGAATCCAGATATTTAGAGTCCAATATTGGCTCTAAAAGTTGTTAAATTCAGAGATTTCTAAATCTCATTTCTCTAAAATATGAGCAATTAAAAAAAAATACTAACACCTTCAGATAACAGGGTTTCCAGAAGAGTGAAATGTGATAATAGGCTAGGAAGTTTATTATTATATATACCATACTAAGTATATGTTGTTATACTCAGTTCCCAAAGCTATTATATCCATGAGAAGGAGGAAAAAAAGAGCCAGGTGAGGTGAAGAGAAGGAGAAGGGAGAAAGGAAGAAGAAAAAGAGTGAGCTTAAATATTTCACCAGTTTCTAATGACCATCATAATTAAAACTGAATTCTTCATCACACAAATAAATCCCTGTAACATCATGGAATGACTCCCAGATGATTCCAGTTCAAATTCCAAAGATATATCTTTTCATGGATGAAGATTTCATTTCAGTTCATTGGGAAAAACTACTGGAATCAGATTTTCAGGGCTATAAATTTAATATCTGGTTGTGAAGATAAAGGATGCAAGAATATTTTTTCTATCTGCTTGATTTTATCATAATCATGGCAAAGAGTGATTAAATGAAATAGCTTCTGTAGAAAATAGTTCCCAGAATAGTAAATGGCACACCTTGACAAAGCTAGGCATAAAAAAACAGAAGGAATCCTAAAAATACATTCTTCATATATCTCATAAAAATACCAAATATTTGTTTTATAATATCAATGCCACACTCACATGAAAAAAGATCAACAAAATTTCCAAACATTCATTAGGATATTTCCAAATATCAAAATATCCATTTGGATATTTACAAATATTCAAATACCCATATTGAAAATTGCCTAGTTATTCCCAAAGATTATTTATAGTTGGCTTGTTCAAACTTGGATCCAACAGTCACACGTTACATTCAGTTGTTGTATCTTATTAGTCCTTTTAAATCTAAAAATCACTTTCAAACTTCTCATCTTTTTTAATGATATAGACTTGATGAGCCAACTGTCAAATATTTGATTGCATATTCACTTAACTCATTCCTCTATTACCTAGATTTCCAATGAAAATAAAGATTAGCTCTAAAGTTTTGAGTTGCATATATTCAATTTTAAAATGTTGGTGAGAACACGTCATTGGTGATAGCATATAATTTATGTTTTATCCACTGAGAACACATCTGAGAAGAATTTGTTTTATTGTGTGATGTTTCTTTTTTTTTTTGTCTTTAGACATGTTTATCTCTAGACATACTGAGTTTAAGGTGCTGTGGGCATTTAGATGAGTGGATCTGATATATAGTTAAATATTTAGATCAGGAACTATGGAAATTTATGTGAGTTAGAAAAAATGATAGATTTAAGACATCAAGATACAGCAAAATCATGCAAGGAGAGCATATAGAGCAAAAAGATAAAGAGCACCAAGAAGAGAAGAAGCCTAGGAGGAGCCATTCTTTAAAAGAAAGGCAGAAGATAAGTCAGCAAAAAAAATAGGAGAGCATGGAAACAGATAGCAGTATATCTCCAGTACATTCTTGTTCCTGGAATAATATCATGAGATTGGATTGTTCTGGGGGAGAGGAGGTGGTTAAAAACAGTTTTATTGAAGTATAATTGATATATATTAAGTGTAACATTTTAATTGCTATGCTCTTTGATAGTATATGTACAATAGTTTGTACATATATACTTTGACATACATACAAACCTATGAAGCCACCATCAGGATAGTGAATAGTCTATCTTCCCAAAGATTCCTTATTTCCTATTCTAACTTCTCCCTCTCACCTCTCCTGACCTTCTGACTCCTTAGCTAATTACTGATCTTCATATGTTTTCTGTCATTATAGATTAATTGGTATTTTCCAGAGTTTTACATAAACAGAATCATAGAGTACATACTCTTTACAGTCTGGCTTCTTTTTCAGCATAATTGTTTTGAGATTTATCCATACTGTTGCATGGATAAATCATTCCTGTCATGTCTGACTCTTTGCGACCCCATGGACTGTAGCCCTCCAGGCTCCTTTGTCTATGGAATTCTCCAGGCAAGAATACTGGAGTGGGTAGGCATTTCTTTCTTCCCCACCCAGGGATTGAACTGGGGTCGCCTGCATTGCAGACAGATTATTCAGCATCTGAGCCACCAGGGAAGCCCAAATTGCGTTAGTCAAGCACAGTTTGAACTCCTACCATGGTCAGACACAGAGCTGGTTACTTAATTGGGATAGTTAACAAGAGACAAGCTCCCTGTCCTTGGGGAGTTTATAGTTATACCCAGGAGAAATAAAGCATATATCCATGCAAAGATTGAAGTACTAATGTTCATGGAAGCTTTATTAGCTTTAAGCTCTACTCAACATTGTTTTTCTAACAATAAGTACAATGGCTGAATCTTATGATAGGGTTTAAGAAATTGCCAAACTGTTTCCTAATCTCATTGTACCATTTTACATTTCTGCCAACAATATATGAGAATATCATTTCTAATACATCCTGACTAATAACTCATATGAAGTGAAAGTTGCTCAGTTGTGTCCAATTCTTTGTGACCCCATGGACTATACAGTCCCTGGAATTCTCTAGGCCAGAATACTGAAGTGGGTAGCCTATCCTTTCTCCAGAGGATCTTCCCAACCCAGGAATTGAAGTGGGATCTCCTGCATTGCCAGAAGATTCTTTACCAACTGAGCTATGAGGGAAGCCCTAATAACTCATATGGTCAGTAATTTTAATTTTAGTCATTCTGACTGGTGTGTAGTAGGGTTTCATCATGGTTTTCATTTATATTTACCTAATGGCTGATGATGCTGAGCATCTTTTCATGTGATTATTTGCCATCTGTATATATTCTTTCATAGAGTCTGTTAATCTCCTTTACTGCTAATTCTAATATCTGTGGCAAGTCTGAGTCAGTTTCTATTAACTGATCTTTTTCTTATTATTGACCGATTTTTTTTTTTCTACTTCTTTGTGTGCCTGACAATTTGCAATGGACGTCAGTCACTGTGAACTTTACTTTGCTGGGTAGGTATTTTTGTATTCCTATAGATATTCTTGAGCTTTGTTCTGAGGTACAGTCAAGATCCTCAGGAACATTTTCCTCCTTTAGATTTGTGCTTTTATGATTTGCTAGTTGGATCCTGACAGTGTTCAGTCTGAGCTATTTGGTCCCATTACCCAGGCACAATGTTTCTGAGTACTTTACCCAATGTTACCCTCCATGATGAGTTTTTCTGACCTGGCTAGTAAAAAGTCACTAGTCCCTGGCCTGTTTGACCTAGGGTTCTATTGACCCTTAATTCTTTCCCCAGACTCCTGTAGGTTTTTCATCCATATGTAGTGATCATTACTCTACTTAATTCTTAAACAGAACACCCTACAGATCTCAAAGCTCCGTCTCTGTACAAATTGCTCTTCTTTATTACTATATCCTGAACAGTCTCAAGCCCAGTAGTTTCAGCTCTGTTTGCTTAACTCAGATATTCTGCAGTCTGCCCTGGTTCCCCTTCCCTGTGCCAAATCCTAGAAACTTCCTCAATGTGTCAGTTGGGAGATAAAAAAAAAAAAAATTACTGTTTTTACATGTTTATCTGTTTTTCAGATTGTTACTGGTGGGAAGGTAAGTAAACTTCCTACCACTTCATCTTGGCTGGAAGTAGAAGATGTTCTGGCTCAGTTTTTAAATTGCTGCTGTCATTCTTCTTCATTAAAAAGAGAAAATCTGCCTCTTTAATTATACCTCTTTTTATAAATTGGGGGAACTACTTTGTCCATATTTGCAAGGAATGCTATTTTCAGGTCAACCTAAATTCAGTCATTAACATTTCCATGACATAACTCAATTAGTTAATCTTTCATTTCAATTTGAAATTAAAAATTATAACGCTATTGAGATATCTTATGGACTCACCTAATACCAGTAGAGAAAAAAGTTAATCTTGAATCATCTCTTATTTTTTGACATTTTACTGAAAAATTATTTGCCTTAATTGATTTTTAATATATTAAAAAAATTATCATATCTGTCTAAATAATCCAGCACATAGAGTATTACTTTTTAGTTAAATGGTAAACTAGATTTAAGGAGATTTCTAGGTTATGTGACCAGGGAATTTGGTAGAGCTCTGCCCTTGTTCCTATAAAAATGCATATTAAGAGAAACAAACAAAGAAAAGAGCAACAGAACTATAAACCAAATACAGAAGAAAACATATGCCAAAATCCAGAGGGACCTTATCTTAATTACATTAATTATGAGGAAAAGTTTAAAAACACTATCATAAAATTTGAACCATATGCTCCATCTTCTGATAAGAAATTGTATGAACATCATCAAAGAAGTTAGAAAAGACATTCATTAAACTCTATTGTTCCCATAATTCTGAGATGGGAAGGCTTAACTAACCTAAGAAATAGACTGCAGTTCTCTAATTGCATAAGAACTCTCTAATGAGCACAGGAGCTCTCTAATGAGCTCATTTCCAATCTAGTCCCCTTACATTCATCATCCTTCTCTTTCAAAATCCCAGTAGAGATTGCATCTCTCCAAAAAATAAATAAATGAATAAATGCTGATCATAAAAATATATGAAAGGTGGCACATTGAGTCTCAGAACACAGAACTCAAAAAAAAAATTTATAAACTGGAGTCATTGAAAGAAGGATTTATAGAAACAAGGCACACTGAGAAATAAAGTTGAGGGTCTTGAGTCCAAGTTCCAAATATCTGCCCTTAAACTCCATTCCATTTACAAGCTACATTTTGTTTGTAGTTTATCTTCTGTAAGTCACTTTCTTCATTGAATAAGAAGATGAAATGAAATTAAGCATGTGAAAAGTTAAGCACAGGATAGTAAACATTTAGTAACTTCATTATGGTTATCGTCATTGTCATCACAATCATCATCCTTATTCCCTTATTACTGCATCATCATCCTCATCATTATCATTCCCTTTATACTGTTGTATAGAAAAAGTTTAATAGCCAAAAATCAGCTTAGTGAGAGAAAAAAACATGATAAACCTAAAACTTAGGATATTAGGTCCAAAATCCTAGTTAATAATATAAATGTGCAATTACCTGGACAATTTGTTTTGTACATCTTCCTCAGAAACCTGTCATAATAGTACAGAGCTTCAGTTATCTCTTCAAGAAGATATAGCTAACAATACTATAAAGATATTTAATATGATTTAACTATTTCTCATTAAAACCCTGAGTATATTGAAAATAGATATTTCATTCATGTAATAAGGAATATCTGTCATTCTGAAATCCAGTGCCAATATTACACTTAACAAAGAAACACTGGCAGCGCATCCTTAAGCCAGGAATAAACAGCAATAAAACAAATAAATAAAAGCTTTAGCTGTTAGAAAGAGAGACACTTTCCTCATTTTCCATTAATAGTAACTTTTACTGCAAAACTCTAAAATTTCTTTTGAAAAGCCCTTGGAATTAATGAGAAACATAAATAATATGCTAATTATACCAAAGTAAATCCCTGGTGCATTGAATTTTGAAAATAAACCTACTTAACTAAAAGAAAATGTAAACCAATATTTTTCCAATATGGGGAAAACACATTCTAAACATAAAATCAATCGAAGTTAACAAGGATAAGATTCAAATATTTTTATATATTAAAAGATTAAAAAATTATGTATCCTAAAGCAAAAAAGAAAATACAAATGATAAAATAAAGCAATTGAAAAACCTTGTATAAAAGAGCTAAATTTCTTGGTAATTAGGGAGTTAATACAAATTCACAAGAATCAAAAATATACCTTCATATCAATGGGGAAGACATAGATTTATGGTTTATTAAAAAAATATTACTAATACATATATGAAAATAAATAGTAATCCAAGCAATGAAAAATGAGATAATATATTTGCTTGAGGTACTAGCAAATATTTTCTGAAATATATAAATTAATATTCACAGTGTATGCTATTAACATTAGTAAAGCATGTGTGCATGTGGGATAAGTCCCTTCAGTTGTGTCCAACTCTTTGCTACCCTACCGACCATACATAGCCTGCCAGGAGTGGGATACCATGGCCTCCTTCAAGGGATCTCCCACACCAAAGGACTGAACCTATGTCTCCTGAGTCTCTTGCAATGACAGGCAGGTTCTTTACCACTAGCGCAACCTGGGAAGCCTTTGGTATAGAATACTCATATTTATCACTGATATTTAGTAGTTTATTATTTTATTTTATAAATAATTTTATAAAGTATTTTATTATTTTATTTAGTAAAATATTAAGTAGTTTATTATATTCAATCTTTTTTAAAGTAAATTTGTATAGATTATATTACTCGATTAAATATTCACAGAAAACTTAGACAGTAGATATTTATGAACATTACTTACAAAAAAATAAATAAATATAGAGGCACAGAACAATTAAGAACTTATCTAAGCACACAATTAGCTAGAGGTAAATTGAGGCTATAGTTCATGTGGTCTAATTAAAGATTTTACTTAGTTAATCACAGTATTACTCAGAAAATCAGTACAAACTTTTCTGAAAAGAGATATTTAGCACATAATATCAAAGATTTTTAAAAATGCATATTCTTTTACCTCTTAATTTAATTTCTAGATTTATCACCCAAGTAATCAAAAATATGAACAAAGGCTTAGACATAGAGGTGAATAACACAGCATTATTTATTAAAAATAAAAACAAAAAAGGTATAACATTAGAATAGTTAAATTATGATATACAATTTATGAAATATGATTCAATCATCAATGTATGTTAAACCAAACTTTTAATATTACAAAAAGTATTTGTGACACATATGACAAAATGAGAAACAAATAATGAAAGCAGGGAAAAGAATAAAAACACAAAACTCAGGATAATTGTTATCTTGGATTGAAAAAGGTATTTACTGTACTCTCTTTAAGTTGAACACTCAATATGAATTCTTTATCTCACTGCCATTATTTATACCCCTTACACTATAAACATTTTATTTATATTTATTAAACATTTTATAAAACAGTTTAAAGACAAAACACAATATAAAGGGATACACTGAGTATGATAACATATGAATTTTTTACAGCCCTGTTAAAATCAGGTTATTGTTCTTGAAAGTTACATTACAGTGCTTCTTATTGCTCTGTGACTCAGCTTATTTTCCCAATACATATTGAATGTATCAGAGTTCCAGTTTCTGATAATGGCAGCTAGTCTGTCATTGAAAACAGTAAAAAGTTCTGGAAAAGAATAGAGAGCTGAAAATACAGAGAAAATGTGATTAAGCTGGAACCCAAGAGAAAGGGAGAGGGAGAGGCTAAAGTGGAAGGTTGAGGCTGGAAGCTGCTTATACTATGAGGACATTTACCTAATTTGACCAGAAACTGACTTTTGCAGTTTGAAGGGAAAAAGCCAAATCCCAAGATCTACCAAAATTGGGGAATCTGATAGGCAGTTCCCTAAGTGACAAAATGAGGCCTTTGGGACAAATATGAATCAGGAAAAAAAATTCCAACCCATCTAATCCAACTACACAACATTGTGGAGGTTTACTTTGATGCCCATGTATCACCTTAGTCCTAAAAACATGATGACTTTTTCAATATAAAGAAACAAGTCAGGAGCAAAAGTGGTTCTTGAACCCAAGTCTTGCTTTTTAATGTTAATGCTATTTGCATAACCAAACTGTAGATGATTATAGATTATATAACATCTTTTTAAAAAAAATTCATATCTCCTGCCAAAGTATTAGAGTTTCTGCTTCACATCAGTCTTTCCAAAAGAACAACCAGGACTGATCTTTAGGATAGACTGGCTGGGTCTCCTTGTAATCTAAAATACTCTCAAGAGTCTTCTCCAACACCACAATTAAAAAGCATCAACTCTTTGGCACTCAGCTTTCTTCACAGTCCAACTCTCACATCCATACATGACCAGTGGAAAAACCATAGCCTTGACTAGACAGACCTTTGTTGACAAAGTAACGTCTCTGTTTTTTAATATGCTGTCTATGTTGGTCATAGCAGCAAGTGTCTTTTAATTTTATTGCTGCAGTCATCATCTGCAGTGATTTTGGAGCCCAAAAAAGATAAAGTCAGCCACTGTTTCCCCATCTATTTCCCATGAAGTGATGTGACCGGATGCCATGATCTTAGTTTTCTGAATGTTGAGCTTTAAGCCAACCTTTTCACTCTCCCCTTTCACTTTCATCAAGAGGCTTTTTAGTTCCTCTTCACTTTCTGCAAGATGTCTTATTATAGCTGTCTATAAGTAATTTGCAAGAAATTAATACTAAAAGTTTGAATTCTGGCATTTTTCTAATCTTATCATAAATTTTGTGGTACATTAACATTTGTCTTTTCAATTTTAACAGAAAAGTGAAACATTTTAAATTGTCAGTATTTATTAAGTGTGCATTTATAAGGTTCATGTAGATTTAGAAGTTAATACTTCCTTTAAGATGAATGTGTCTGGAGCCTTGAGCATTCACACATCAATGCAGTGAATAATAATATCCTCTATTTGCATAATACTTTTTCTCTGAGAGCTCGAAGCACTTTACATATTACAAAATTGTGCAAATTAATACTCATGTATAGACTCAAAACTAAATACAATCAAGCAAAAATGTTAATTTAAACAAGAAAATGGGTCTGACAAAAATATTGTAGATTTTTCAGTGATAACAATAGCTAATAATCATAAGATAACTGCCATAAGCCCTGAATTACTTTTGTGGGGATGAGACCCTCAAATCTTCTCAATACCCATGCAAATGATTATCTCCCATCACAGATGAATGAATTAAGAATCTGAGAGGTTATACACAAGGTTTTCCAGGCACTAAGTAGTAACTCTAGAATTCATGTCCATAACTTTCCACATAACAATTCCACATTTCTCACACACATTCATAGTCTTGCTAAATCTGTAAAATTGTACATGAAAGTCTCCAAAACTTCCCCTACAATGTATCTATTCAGCTTTGTAACATCTATAATGAACATGTTAACAATATTTCAGCAAGCATCTCCATATAACAAGAAAGCGAAAGTGGAAGTGCTCAGTCATGTCTGACTCTTTACGACCCCATGGACTATGCAGTCCATGGAATTCTCCAGGCCAGAATACTGCAATGGGTAGCCTTTCCCTTCTCCAGAGGATCTTCCCAACCCAGGGATTGAACCCAAGTCTCCCACATTACATGTGGATTCTTTACCAGCTGAACCACAAGGGAAGCCCTCATATAACAGAGGGAAGAGTTGAAATCCAAAAGGGAGAAGTGATTATTCCCTGTCAAGTTTGCAGTAAAGCTAGTTTGCAGTAAAGCTACTACCAGAATCAAAATATTCTGAGTTCCAAACCAGTAATTTGTTTGGTTTTCTAATAGAAAAAATAATTTCTACCTAGATACAAACATAACTTGTATGCAGTGAGTATAAAGTAAGTAATAGTTAAATTCTACTAGGGCTCAAAGATGTCAGGTAAAATGCAGCATTTCCTAAATGTGGGCAAGTGGACAGGTCATAATACTGGGTAAGGTAGGACCCTGCAGTTGAGACAGGAAAGAAGGAAGAAAGTTAAGGAAGGAAGGGGATAAGGAAGAAAAGAAAGACAAAATGTCATATACTAAAAGGATTTCAGCTAATAAAAGACAATTTTTCTGGTAACAACCCAAATTGCATTGTTTCCTGCCTCAAATTCAGGGAAAAATAATATATTTATATCCTTGGAAACCCATTTAACCCTTCTGTATATACTTCATAATAAGAATGATGCTGCAATGAATATATGTCTTTTTGAATTCTAATTTACTTAGTGTATATGCCCAGTAGTGGGATTACTAGGTCATATAGTAGTTTTATTTTTAGTTTCTTAAGGAATCTCCAAACTGTTCCCCATAGTGGTTATGTCAACTTACATTCCCACCACTAGTGCTGGAGGATTCCTTTTACTCCACACCCTCTCCAACATTATTGTTTGTAGATTTGTTGTTGAGGGTGCTCTGTGAAGACCTAGAGAAGTAGGGTGGAGGTATGGGAGGAAGGTTCAAGAGGAAAGGGATGTTTATTTACTGATTCTGAGGTGGCGCAGTGGTAAAGAATCTGCCTGCCAATACAGGAGACCCAAGAGACACAGCTTCGATCCCTGGGTTGGGAAGATCCCCTGGAGTAGGAAATGGCAATCCACTTCAATATTCTTTACTGGATAATCTAATGGACAGAAGAGCCTGACATGCTACCATCTGTGGGTTCCCAAAGAGTTGGACATGACTGAGTACATGCACATTGTTGATTCATTTATTTGCTCAGCAGAAACTAATAAAACATTGTAAAGCAATTATACTCCAATAAAAAGATAATTATGAACACAAAGCAAATTTTCAAAAAAGAGTGATGCTGGAGCTCCTTGGCTAGCTGAGCATATTTACATTTGAAGGGAAAATATCTCCTGAATTTGCGTCATTTGGATCAATCTGGTAGCTCAGCTGGAAAAGGATCTGCCTGCAATGCAGGAGACCTTGGTTCAATTTCTGTGTCGGGAAGGTACCCTGGAGAAGGGATAGGCTACCCACTCCAGTATTCTTGGACTTCCCTGGTGGCTCTGATGGTAAAGAATCTGCCTGCAATGTGGGAGACCTGGGTTCAATCCCTGGGTTGGAAAGATCCCCTAGAGGAGGGCATGGCAACTCACTCCAGTATTCTTGCATGAGAATCTTCATGGACCGAGAAGCCTGGCGGCCTCAGTCCAGGGGGTCACAAAAAATCCGACTTGATTGAATGACTAAACACACTGCAAAAGTTACTGAGAAGAAATGGTTGGTTTAATAGAAATATAGTTGATGAAGTCTTATATTTTTGACAAAAGTCTTTTTCTTTGTTAAAAATTTTTGAGTACATTTTGACCAAAGCTTTGGGAACTCTACAGCTAGTGAGTCATATAAGGATGTAACAAGTCTGATACAGGTTCTTGTGATAAATTGAGGGAGCTAAAAGATATAAGCAGAAAAACTGATGATCAAAAATAAAATCACACTGTAGGTTTAGATGAGTATTGTTTATAATTTGCTTAAAACTTGTCTATAGACCCATTCCTATTTTCCAGAGAGCCTTATATATAACACTCTCCAGATTTTTAAGAGAAACTGGAGCAATCAAACAACATTTTAGAAATTTATTTCACTTGTACTCTTTTAATTAAGATATAATTAAACATTTATAAGATTTAATTAAGATATAATTGATATCTTATAAAGAATTATAAGATTTAAGATATAATTGATATATAACATCATATTCATTTTATTGCATAACATAATGATTTGCTATGTCTCTATATTGCAAAATGATTACCACAATAAGGCAAGTTGACATCAATCACCACATAGTAACAAATTTCTTTTCTTGTGATGAGAAATTAAGATCTACTCTCTTAGTATCTTTAAAATGTAGAATACAGTATTGTGAGAGTTGGACGGTGAAGAAAGCTGAGCACCGAAGAATTGATGCTCCGAAAAGACTCTTGAGAGGCCCTTGGACTGCAAGGAGATCCAACCAGTCGATCCTAAAGGAGATCAGTCCTGGGTGTTCATTGGAAGGACTGATGTTGAAGCTGAAACTTCAATACTCTGGCCACCTGATGCGAAGAGCTGACTCATTGGAAAAGACCCTAATGCTGGAAGGATTGAGGGCAGGAGGAGAAGGGGACGACAGAGGATGAGATGGCTGGATGGCATCACCAACTCAATGGACATGAATTTGGGTTAACTCCAGGAGTTGGTGATGGACAGGGAGGCCTGGCATGCTGTGATTCATGGGGTCACAAAGAGTCAGACACGACTGAGTGACTGAACTGAACTAGAGTTAATATCCTATATGGTACATAACCAGGACTTATTTATTTATCAAAATTTTAATGAAAACATAGATGGCACAGGTTTGGGGACTGTATCCCAGTCACAGATTGAATTCTGAAAACAGATGCAAAAATCAGAGATTGAGATGCAAGATGTTTTAACGATAAACACATGTGAAGGAAGTTGGAGGAAATGGCATTGTTCAGAGGAAGAAAAACTGAGATGCACTTGAGATCAAGTCTGGCCAGTGCAGTAGGGAGTTCTGAAGAGAGTGGTTCCTTAGAATATTCTCTGATAGGGTCAAGATTCCTGGAAATTTACATTTGAGAGGAAAATATCTCCATGAATTGCTTACCTATGTATGCAGGCAACCCAAGAAGGTTGAGACTTCAGATAAGCTGGGACCTGCAGTTGAGGCAGATACTGCAGAAGTTGACAGCTGACCTCCTGTAGCTAGTTAGTGAGTCCTTCTTTGAAGGGTTCTCTGTATAGTGCCATGCCTGAGCCAAGAGAAAAACTTCATAATACTTAACCCACCTTTATTTTAAATGTCAATATTTAGTACATTATGCATTTTGCATTAATTTTGATTTTTAAAAATATTGCATTAAAATATTTACCTTGGATACCAATATTTTGGGGCATCTCCCACCCTTACATTTTGTAACCCTACTTCCAGCCCTCTTCATCCACCACATTCTTTAGAGAAAGAGACAGTGAACTTTCATCCTAAGTGTTTTCTCTTCCAGGAGATCTTCCATAAGTTTTCATTCTAATAGGGAGATAATCAACAGTTTGTTATAATAGAAAGTAATGTTCAACAGAAACTCAGAAAAACTGAGTTTCTGTGTCATTTCTATCATTTCTACCTCTAATGTGGCTTTCCTCTGGTACCTAAACCCCAGTAGGCATGGTGCTTGAGGTAATTTAACATAGATAGATGCCATATGGCTTAAAGAAGATTAGGGAGTTTTATTAGCCACATAGCATCTACCATATAAGTGGATGGCAAGCAAGGTGCTGGCATTAGCTTAAGTAAGAAAGATGTTCTCAAAGATTTTACAAGTATCAATAGAAGAATATTCTTTAGATGCTTTAAAATCCTGTTCAATCCATCATCAATGCAAATCATGTAGTGAAAGTGTCAGGAAAAGAATTTTCTGGTACTATCTTTTCAGGAGCTTTTTCTCCTTTAATGCAACATGATTTTCAAAGCCATAATACATTTAACATTAGATTTTAAAGTATGTATGAGATATTAGTTCCTATGGGAAAGAAAGGCTATTTGAGATAAAAATGATTTTGAAACACCACACAATTCAGGTTCCCTTGTCATGAAGGCTACCGTTATCTCTTGTACCCTTGTCTATACTAAGGCTTTAGCTGTCAGACTGGAGTCAGAAAAGATATGACCTAGAAGGAGGAAATACATAGCCTGTCTCATCGGTGGTCTAGGAAATATCTTGAGCATACAAAAAGAAAAATGTACATCTTCTGCCTAAGAGTTTGTGGAAGAAGAAAGGATTTCATTTTGCCAGAAAATCAGAGAGTAAGGTGGGTCTGCCTGTCTTTCATCCATGGGTCAAAGGAAGAGGGAGAAAGATATGTTGGAAATACTGAGGGAGACACTGAAGGCAGAGGAGACTCTGAAAGGTGACCACTGCACGTATCAGTCTGAGGCCAGCCTGGACCATCCCCAGTCAAGTGTCCCTTGCAGCATGGCATTGAAAGACAGGGAGCAGGCTTCTTTTTGACTTTCCCAATAGGGTGAACAATTGCCCCAGTTTTCATAGAATTATTCCTATTTTAGCACTGAAATTCCCACTTACTGGGGTACCATTCAGCTTTGGCTAAACCAAACAATTTTCCAACTTATTTCCAAAGCCACACTTATTTCCTCCATGTAGAAAGGACTCAAGATTTCTGTTTTCCCACGGGGACTTGCTGTGCAGATTATGGCTGATTTATGCTATTAATTAAATACAGTAAGCAAACCTCATGGCAACACCTTTGTATAAACAATTCAGGCCTGAGCAAGACAGGCTTGTGGCAGACATGTAGAAGTTATGTTGCACCTATATGAACCTACATGAGACAGGCCCTATCTAAGACAAAAGAGAATAGATCAGAAGTTATACCACTGATAACCTTGAGCTGCCAGCAATGGCAGACCAAACAGTAAGGCCACTGATGAAAATATCTACAGTTAAGGTATACAGATTATATAGCATATAGATCTGAGACTCTCTATACTGTTTTCCTTTGAGGATATATACCTATGCTTTCTGAGGCCCCTGCTTCTCTTGAGGAAGAATGTCCTCCTAGATTCCTCTCTGATTCACTCTATATCATTCACATCTATCTGTAGGACATCTCAATAGTCACAATGTCCCTTGGTCACTCCCAATCATGTGAGTTTAAAATTGAATTCAACTTAATTATCTCCGTTAATCAAATCCTGTTCATTTATAAGATGGAACATTAGATGATGAGCAGAATGATTGAAACATAGTAGGGCCTAATAGATAGTAGTTGTGTCATTATTGTAATTATTAATTCATTAGTAATTAACCCCCTTAATTTATTCTGCTTCTCTCCACACTCTACTGATTCTCCACAGTGCTTGCCACACATATCTCAGACTGTTCTCCTCTATCATTTTTACTGTCATCATGTGCTCATTAATTTTCATCTATTATTTCTGAAATTTCCAACTGAATTTACCTTGGATTCATACTCTGCATTTTGCTTAAGGCCATACTACTACAGGCCATGGCATAATGAGCTTAACAGCTGTTAAGAGCTTGGTCTATGGAGTTAAACTGCCTCTATTCAAATCCTGACTACTATGGTTTAGTCAGAAAGTTAGTCATTTAGTTACAATCTCATCTGCAGTGTGATTATATTACTATGTCTCCTCATACATTTGTAGTAAGAGTTAAATTAGGTTATACATGTGCCTCACTCAGAATAGAGTCTAACACTTTGTAGGTGACTTGAACAGTTTCCAAAACAGAATTAATGGTTTGATTTGGACCATGAGATATTGAGCACTCCCCTAATTCTTTAGATCTATGCAGTTTTATACTATTTTAAAAATTCTATTGTAATAAAAATTCTTATAAATTAGAACTTCATGTTCAAACCACATTTTAAATCTCATGAATGTCTTTATTCATTCACATATCTGCTAGCTGTTTAAAATAATATGCATTTCATAAAAATTGCCAACTGAGAATTATTTTTTAAATATTTTCCAAGTTAAGGGATAGACATTTTGTTACTTAAATTTAATTTTGTTATTTCAATAACTTGTATGTATTGAAAAGCTAACTTAGTGTTTATCTGATTTGAACTCCTATTATAAATAAGAAAGTAAGGCCCAGAAAGGCGAAATTACTTATCAAATACCACACAGTCATTTAATTCCCAGTCCAGAAAGGAAAACCCTGGTCTCTCTTCTCCAGTTTCAACTGGAGTTCTTTCAGTGCTTGTTGCTGTTATCCATTGTATTTGAGTTTAATTATGTTTATATCCCTAACCTTATGTTTAGCATTTTTACAGAAAAAAGAGACTACATTTCCTCATATTGCCTGCTAGTGCTTTGATCAGGGAAACTTTCAAGTAAATAAATATTGAATGATTAAATAAGTGTGTGAATCATATGCCAAATAAATAGTGCCAACATAAATTATTAAGACTTATTAAACAAGCCAAAATTATTTTAATGTCCTTACCATGTTTTTCACTGCAAAGTCACAACATTAGTTTGAAGATATAGAAGAGTTTATTGATAGAAAAATAAAACAGGCAGAAATAAAATTTTAAAGATTAACCTGAGGGTAGACAATCAAGAAATTAAGAGCCTTCCCCTAAGAAACATAGAGAATGTGTCTGTAAGTGTAGGTCAAATATCAGAAGATGGGGGAAGTGTGCTTTGTGGTTTGAGAGGATTCCTTGTCTCAGTTTAAAGTATCATCACACCCTGTGAGGACATGATTGTTTTACTGGAAAAACTGGGTTTAGGATCAAGGTCAACTGTCCCGAGTTTTCCTCTCCCTAATGCAGGTGAGTCTTGCAGAAGTAGAATGTACCATTGAATCTGTTTGCTGTACTGGGCACATGTTATTCATTCATTCAACTTGTGTTTATGGAATAGTTTTATGCAACAAAAACTGCACTAAATTCTGTGGATAAGGGAGTGAACAGGATAAACAAATTCCTTGCCTCAAGGAACAATATTCTGCTGGGAGAGACTAACATTATACAAGAAAACAAGCAGGAAAGCAATGACAGGAGATGTGATAATGAGGAACTACGGTGTAAGTGGGAGTAGGTAGAGTTGTTCAGAAGGTTTTTCAGAAGAGGTAATCTTTAAGCTAAAATGATGTGCAATTATGTGTTAACCCATAGAAAGAAAGAGGGCAAATGAAGATCCACATGTGGCAAATAATTTGCCAGTTTTTAAAAACCTCAACCAGTTCAGTAAAGTTGAAACTATGGATACTAATGACTAGATAGAGGCCAGATCTGGAGAGAGTATGTAAAGCTAAGGAGCCTGGCACTTACTTGCTCACACTGGGAAGCTGTGAAGGATTTTCAGGCAAGGGAATAAATGTTCAGATTTGCTTTTCACTATGAACCTAACAGAAGCAGAAGATATTAAGAAGAGGTAGCAAGAACACACAGAAGAACTACACACAAAAATTCTTCATGACACAGATAATCATGATGGTGTGATCACTCACCCAAAGCCAGACATCCTGGAATGTGAAGTCAAGTGGGCCTTAGGGAGCATCACTACGAACAGGGCAAGTACAGGTGATGGAAATTCAGTTGACCTATTTTGAATCCTAAAAGATGATGCTGTGAAAGTGCTGCGCTCAATATGCCAGCAAATTTGCAAAACTCAGCAGTGGCCACAGGACTGGAAAAGGTCAGTTTTCATTCCAATCCCAAAGAAAAGGCAATGTCAAAGAATGCTCAAACTACCACACAATTGCTCTCATCTTACACGCTAGCAAATTAATGCTCAAAATTCTCCAAGCCAAACTTCAACAGTATGTGAACCGTGAACTTCCAGATGTTCAAGCTGGATTTAGAAAAGGCAAAGGAAGCAGAGATCAAATTGCCAACATCTGCTGGATCCTAGAGAAAACAAGAGAGTTCTAGAAAAACATCTACTTCTGCTTTATTTACTATGCCAAAGCCTTTGACTGTGTGGATCACAGCAAACTGTGGAAAATTCTCCCACAGATGGGAATACCAGACCACCTGACCTGCCTCTTGAGAAATCTGTATGCAGGTCAGGAAGAAACAATTGGAACTGGATATGAAACAACAGGCTGGTTCTGAATCAGGAAAGGAGTACATCAAAGCTGTATAGTGTCACCCTGCTTATTAACTTATATGCAGAGTACGTCATGAGAAATGCCAGACTGGATGAAGCACAAGCTGGAAGCAAGATTGCTGGGAGAAATATCAATAATCTCAGATATGCAAATGATACCACCCTATGGCAGAAAGCAAAGAACTAAAGAGCCTCTTGATGAAAGTGAAAGAGGAGAGTGAAAAACTTTACTTAAAACTCAACATCCAGAAAACTAAGATCATGGCACCTGGTCCCATCACTTCTGACAAATAGATGGGAAAACAATGGAAACAGTGACAGACTTTCTTTCCTTGGGCTCCAAAATCACTGCAGATGGTGACTTCAGAAATTAAAGAAGCTTGTCCCTTGGAAGAAAAGTTATGACCAACCTAGACAGCATATTAAAACCAGAGACATTATTTTGTCAACAAAGGTCCAAGTAGTCAAAGCTATGGTTTTTCCAGTAGTCATGTATGGATGTGAGAGTTGGACTATAAAGAAAGCTGAGCACAGAAGAATATATGCTTTTGAACTGTGGTGTTGGGGAAGACTCTTAAGAGTCCCTTGGACTGCAAGGAGATCCAACTAGTGCTTTCTAAAGGAAATCAGCCCTGAATATTCATTGGAAGGACTAATGTTGAAGCTGAAACCCCAATACTTTGGCCACCGGATGCAAAGAAGTGATTCATTTGAGAAGACCCTGATGCTGGGAAAGATTGAAGGCAGGAGGAGAAGAGGACAACAGAGGATGAGATGGTTGGATGGCATCATCGACTCCATGGACATGAGTTTGAGTAAGCTCCAGGAGCTGGTAATGGACAAGGAAGCCTGGCATGCTGCAGTCCAATGTGTCTCAGAGAGTCGGACACGACTGAGTGACTGAAGTAAAATGTTCATCTATCAGTCAAGTAAGTGGAGGATTCACTGGAGTGGAGATACACTACTCCAGGCAGCTCTGCTAATTCATTTAAGAAGTGGTAAGTAGTCTTGTATGGATGTGAGGGTTCTCAACTCCAGGAGTTAGTGATGGACAGGGAGGCCTTGCATTCTGTGATTCATGGGGTCGCAAAGAGTTGGACATGAGTGAGCGACTGAACTAAACTGACTGAAAGACCAGACCTGAGATATTAACAGGAGATCCGGAAAAGTTAAGGAAAGAGATTGAGAGACTAAAAAACACTTTCTTCATCTCTCTTTTGTAACAATTATCATTCTGAATTCATTTGTTTTCTTGTCTGTCTTCCTCATCAAAGTACAAGTTCTTTGAACACATTATACTTATCTTACGCCATGTTTATGTAGGGTGCTTCTCAAAGGATTTGCACATAGTAATTACTTTTTATATCCATTTGTAAGTGATTAAATGCATGAAACATCCTTATACAGAAACACATTCTTGCTATGTCCTCTTATGTGCAATGCCCGTGTGCTATGAAGAACTGCTCCACTTTTCAGATGGGTAAAGTGAGGCTGATGTGGGGAGGGGACAATCTTATTACTCTCTCGCCATGTCCACTTTTCTTTTCACATCCCTGAAATTATTTGTCAGGAAGGGAAAGAATATTCAAGCAGCAATGGTCATTCTCAATTCATAGCTATTCCTAATTTTCTCCAACTTTCATTGAAGTAACTTTTAAAGATAATATTTCCATATGTGTTTAACTTCCCAGGGTTTCCCTGATAGCTCAGTTGGTAAAGAACCCGCCTGCAATGCAGGAGACCCAGGTTCAATTCCTGAGTTGGGAAGATCAGCTGGAGAAGGAATAAGCTACCCCCTTCAGTGTTCTTGGGCTTTCCTTGTGGCTCAGCTGGTGACGAATCCACCTGCACTGTGGGAGACCTGGGTTTGCTCCCTGGGTTGGGAAGATCCCCTGGAGAAGGGAAAGGCTACCCACTCCAGTATTCTGGCCTGGAGAATTCCATGGAGAAGTCCATGGGGTCACAAAGAGTCGGACGCAACTGAGTGACTCTCTTTCACTTCAACTTCCCAAAGCATGATTTTCTGTTGTTATTTGCACAGAATTAAAAAAGTAAAAAGAATGAAAGTGGATTCAATATTCCACAGTAGTTTATTTTGGTCTCAAATCTTGAAAGTGAAAGTGAAGTCGCTCAGTCCTGTCCAACTCTTTGCAATCCCATGGTCTATAGCCTACCAGGCTCCTCCATCCATGGGATTTTCCAGACAAGAATACTGGACTGGGTTGCTGTTTCCTTCTCCAGGAGATCTTCCTGACCCAAGGACTGAACCCAGAACTCCCGCATTGTATGCTCTCGCTTTATAGTCTGAGCCACCAGAAAAGTTCAAGTTTTCAAATACTTTAGCAAATATGTTCTCTGAACTAAAGACTACATTGAATCAAAGCCTTTCTTAAGTTGCTCAGTGGCATGAATACTGGCATTGCAGAACAAAAATTTTGCATATTGACTTTAAACTTAATTATTTTAAAATTATACATCTGATGTCTCGTGCATATTTTGCCTTCATATACACTGGATAATGTATTATTTTCTGAAATATAGTTACAAATGGAAGGTTCATTGGAGAAAAGTTTATGATGACAGTATTTGAACAAGGTTATACAGCACATCTAGCAGCTACTTGCATCTATATCCTTTCCCTTGGGTATGGTAATACAGTAGCAAATGACATAGTAATATAGCATTTTTGTTTCATTTTTCTGTCTTCATTATTTTTGTACACACTACACTTTGTGTGGGGGCCTCTCTATTTTTCTTTTCTCTCCGACTCTCTAACCCGCCCTGTAGGGCTCCAGGGCGGGAGTCAGAAAGCGGGGCGAGCCCTCGGTCTCGGACAGAAAGACCCTCCGAAGTTATCTTCCAAGCATGGGAGCCTCTGGAAGATCAGCCCCGAAGAGGGGGTGAGCGGACCGCCGGCCCCACAGCCTCCCTCGCCCGGAGAGAGACACTCAGACGTGGCGGGGGTTCTGTCAAAGCAGTTCCGTTTTATTGAGCTGGAGGGTGAGCTTATAAAGGCAAACAGTGCGGGAAGGCAAACGGCGTGGGGTTTCAAACGGGGCTTTCCGGGAGCTTGGCCAATCATGTATCTAGGTGGTGGCACACCAATGTATACTGGTCACGTCCCGGCATTGCTAAGAGGAAGTTAGCCATGGCCAATCGCATTTGTTTGTAAAGAGCCTCAGTCCTGCCCTCTTGATTTCCGCCAAGCGCCATCTTGTCATGAGCACATGTAAGGTGCCCTACAACTTTGAATTAAAAGTCATTTATAATCCTTTGCTCCCTTTCCTTCCTTTACTACAGGGTTAGTAAAGGATAAATTAGAACCACCTAGATAGCTTTTAAACTTAAAATTCCTTAAATAAATGTGTGTGTGTGTGTGTGTGTGTGTGTGTGTGTGTGCTGTGCTTATGCTCACTCTCTTCAGTAGTGTCTGACTCCTCAGTCTCCTCAGCTGTGTCCGACTCTCTGCCACCCCATGGACTGTAGCCTGCCAGGCTTCTCTGTTCATGGGATTCCCCAGGCAAGAATACCAGAGTGGGCTGCCATGCCCTCCTCCAGGGGATCTTCCCAACCCAGGAATCAAACCCATGGTGTCTCCTGAGTCTTTTGCATCTCAGGCAGATTCTTTACCATGGAGCTACCCAGGAAGCCCATGAAGGTAGAATACTTGTATCTTATTTTTCTGTCATCAATAATATAAAAATTTTGGCAGGATATATATGTGTATTTTGAGAGACTATATATACTAATATATATATATACACACATATATATCCATGTTTGTATTGACTTTTTAAAAAAAAATTCTGTGAAGAAAGCTATATTTAATAACATAGGGGAGTATTAGTATATCCTCCACTTTTTCATCTGTAAAATGGGGTTAATATAAGCCTAGTTATAGGTCCATTGTGTGTATTAAATTTAATAATCCCAACAAAGTGCAAAACATGTAGTTCGAGGCATAGTCAATAAATGTTAGCTGCAATTATTTCATATTGTTATTATTATCATTATTATTTCATAACTTTCTTCTTTGCTTCTGTCTCTCTCTGAGGACTATCAATTATATATAGGCTATTGATTTATTCACTGGCCATAACAGTAATAGCTTTCATTTTTTATAGAAAGTTGCTGTTTCTCTCCTCACTCTATAATAGTTTCAAGTTTATGACCTATATCATTGATTTGATACTTTCAATGAAGATTAATATTCTGCTACTTTACTTTCAGTTTCTTTTTTCATCTCTTCTATTTTTGTCAGTCTAATTGCCTTATGATCTCCAGATCCATTTTCACAGAAGCCACATCTTCCTTGATTCTAATGAATATCTTAAAATAGATTCTGGAAGCTTCCTTTGGATCCAGCAGTAACATATGTTCAGTAGTTATGCTATTCTTTTGAGTTTCCTGGATGTTGTGTTTGCTCTCATATTCTTTAGAATTTTCTATAAGGAACATGATGATGGTTAAAGGGTTTTCACTTTTTTTTCCCCTGACTCATCTTCAGAAATGACCAAGCCTTTATCACTGGACAATCCTTGGTATTTCTTTTAGTCCACTTAGACAGTGATACTTCCTTGAATACTTAGTGAGGAAAGATTGATGTATATAGCTTCTGTATCTCAAGCTAGCTTTCACCCAAAGCACTCTTTTCTACTGAGATAGCCTCTTTCTCCACCTCCTTTGGGCTGGTTCTTCAGTCTAAACTGATGTTAACATATGAAAAGCACAGTTTCTAGCAAGCCTTGGTACTAGGGTCTGTCCATTTCTGTTGATTCCTGTGGTGTTTTTCTTGTAAGGATCATGCCTACCAACTGCCACAAGCCCCTACAGGAATCCAGTACTTACAAGAGATTGAATATATACAAGTATCATAGCCAGTCCATGTGTAAAAGGACTCTGACCTACAACCTGGTGCAACCATCCCAAGAAGCCAACCTATTATCCAGAGTAATCAATCAAGGAGGGCCAACTACTAACTATAGCAACCAATCCAGGAAGGTGAACAATAACCCCTGCTTCAGACAAAACGGCCAGGACCTGATGAAAAACTGTTAGTTTCCTTAATATTTGCTGCCATTTCTAATTTAGGATCAACCAGAGGAAGCCAAATAGGTTACCTAACCAATCACATCATACGCCTTGCTCCTGGTTAGCCCATCTCGTTTGCTTATACCAGTAACGTCTCAATTGGGACGTACCTGAAGGCTTCCTGCTTTTCTATTGTATTGTCAGGCCACTCAAGACTGCTGACTGGCTCTCTGTACCGTTCACCTACACTCTACTCACATGGCTGACCTTACTGTATGCTTCCTCCAGGCCCCAGTTAATGATAGCTTATCAAAGATATGGTAAGAAAAGTGCCCTTCTGCTCTATACCCTGGTAACTAACGAACTAATCTGACTTCTATTTCCCCTGTAACTGGCAATCTCTCCTCCTCCAGCCCCCTGAGTGCCCCCACCCGGCAAAGACTGTCAACTTGTCCTGCTCCTCCATTGTACACGTGGGTTGTTGCTCCAGAACCTTGCTTCAGTCCTGTAAACTCCCCCATCCACTAAACCACTGATGTCTCTAATGAACCCTCAAGGCTCTTTCTTCAGTCTTGAAGCTGGGCAAGCACAGGCCTAGTAGGCCTGCGGGGTGCAGCCCAATGTCTGCTATGAAGCTTTCCCACTCCTCTGCCTGCCTTTAAGTCTCTGTCACACACAAATGGTGATGACTGATTCCCTTGCTGTAGCAAGCCCTGAATTAATAGGCTTTGCTTGCTCTCATTTGAATGGGCTTCATTTATTTTCACACTAATTGCCCTATTGAATTCTGAGCCATATAGTTTCTATCTAGTTAATTAGATACGAATCAACTAATCTTTGGAGGAACAATGTATTTTAAAAAGAATAAAAGATATACCATAAAAAACTAAAAATTTAAATAGTTTCTTGCTATTCATTTGCATCTAACTCAATTATATTGTTCATTCTTTAACCATTTTTAATCTTTATAGCTTTTTTGCCTTCATGGATATTTTAGTAAAAAGTTGTATGAAGGTGCTTGGTGTCATCTTATAGCAGTAGTCATGCTACCCTTTACAGGTCTATTTTATTATGACACAAATTCTGGCACACTAATTTCAGTGTTAATAATGTGTTTTTCAGGCTGACAAATTTGACTCTCTGGCCATACCCACCTATAAACACAGACACATACAGTTCCAATGATTAATGAATCCCATTATCCAGATCATTTTGTTTATTTTTAAAATTTACTCTCAATTGTATCCATATTTTAGGTGACAGTATTATCTCTCTTGAATTAACCATAGCTGATTCACTGAACCACCTGGCTGTCTAATAAACCTTCTAATTAATAGGATGCCTTCTAATTAAAAAAAATATTTATTTCCCACATTACACTGCTAACAGCTCTGTAGCTTTTATAAATAAATGAGGACCTAGCACTCACACATATCCTGAAAAGAAGAAAGGCATCAGGCTATTTAATTTAGTTCTTTCTATCCACTGAGAAAAGTTAAATTTCACAACTTGTGTTTGCTGTGTGAGTAGTCTGTTTTTATTTTATCTGTTTTTCACCTCTGCACACAGACTTTGTGTCCTTGAGACACAAAGTAATTTAGAGTGGCTCTTTGGTATTCCTGGTAATTCAACCTTGTTTTTCTATTGCACACTCCAAAGCTCAGTGTGAAACATTTATCCTACTTAATCATGACAATGTAGATGCCAGAAGGAATTAGGCAAAGCAGCCAGTGCAGGGAGGACCTAGCCTCAGCAAGGAGGGATCCTTGCTCCTTTGTTTTCCCTTTTAATTTCCTTTGCATGCATCCTGCTTCAGTACCTTACTATTTCCTTCATGTGTTCACTGCAGATTATCAATTTGCATTCTGCTCCAATCTAAAATTATTTTTCTTACTATCCAAATCTCACCAATAGAAAGATTTTCCCCTCTCCAATTTATTTAAACTGATTTGCTAGTGTTAACATGTTCCAAGAGACATTTGACTTTACTGATTTCATGAAGACACAGCTTCTTGTTGAAGCTGACACTCACATTGACTTAGGGAACTGCCTTTTTTTCAAACACATAGCTAGTTTGAAGTCAGCTAGTTTAGTATCATGCTAAGTCCTCTATCATTTGATTCATGACTTTCTTTTTTTAGTATTTTCCCATGCAGCGTGGCACACAGGATCTTAGTTTCCTGACCAGGAATTGGACCCACATCCCCTGCAGTGGAAGCACACAGTCTTCACAGTTGCACCATGAGGGAAGTCCCTGATTCATTTATAAATAGTCTTCCTTCTACCAAACAAGAATATAAATCAAGAGCATGTGTTTCACTAAGCAATAATAGTAAAGTCACTTGAGAGGTATTAATAATAATGATTACTTACAATGTAATCATTAGTATCAATAACCTCAGATAGGCAGATGACACCACCCTTATGGCAGAAAGTGAAGAGGAACTAAAGATCCTCTTGATGAAAGTGAAAGAGGAGAGGGAAAACATTGGCTTAAAGCTCAACATTCAGAAAATTAAGATCATGGCATCTGGTCCCATCAAATCATGGCAAATAGATGGGGAAACAATGGAAACAGTGAGAGATTTTACCTTTTTGGGCTGCAAAATCACTGCAGATGGTGGTTGCAGCCATGAAATTAAAAGACACTTACTCCTTGGAAGGAAAGTTATGACCAACCTAGACAGCATAATGAAAAGCAGAGACATTATTTGCCAACAAAGGTCTGTCTAGTCAAGGCTATGTTTTTCCCAGTGGTCATGTATGGATGTGAGAGTTGGACGATGAAAAAAGCTGAGCGCCGAAGAATTGATGCTTTTGAACTGTGGTGTTGGAGAAGACTCTTGAGAGTCCGTTGGACTGCAAGGAGATCCAACCAGTCCATCCTAAAGGAGATAAGTCCTGGTGTTCATTGGAAAGACTGACGTTGAAGCTGAAACTCCAATACTTTGGCCACCTCTTGTGAAGAGCTGACTCATTTGAAAATACCCTGATGCTTGGTAAGATTGAGGGCAGGAGGAGAAGGGGACGACAGAGGATAAGATGGTTGGATGGCATCACCGACTCAATGGACATGAGTTTGGGTGGGCTCCGGCAGTTAGTGTTGGACACAGAGGCCTGGTGTGCTGCAGCTCATGGGGTCACAAAGAGTCGGACACGACTGAGTGACTGAACTGAACTTACAATGTAAACTTGAATAGTAATTATCGTCAGTGTGCCAGGCACTGTGCTAAGGAATTCATATTTCACAGCAGTTTTGTGAGGCACATATCATAATTGCCTCTGTTTAACAAGAAGAAGCTGACTCATCAAATTGTTAAAATACTTGCTCAACACAAGGTAATTCCCGATCTAAATTTTTATTTTGAATGAAGTGTTATTTCTTTGATTATTGAAAAAAAATCACAGTTGACAAGATAAAGTCTCATGTAAATTTTATTTCTTAAAAACAAGTATGTGTGTGCTAAGTCACTTCAGTCATGTCCTACTCTTTTCAACTCTGTGGACAGTAGCCTTCCAGGCTTCCCTGTCCATGGTATTCTCTAGCCAAGAATAATGGAGTGGGTTGCCATGCCCTCCTCCAAGGGATCTTCCATACCCAGGGATCGAACCTACATCTCTTTTGTCTCCTGCATTGGGAGGTAGGTTCTTTACTATTAGTGCAACTTGGAGAGTTCTTAAATACAAGTATTAAAACATTAAGCAGGAAAAGGTAGGGAAGGGAGAGATTGAATTGCATTCATGCCCTAGCTAGTTTTAGAGAAATACTTTTAATTTCAAACCTGATACTTTTCTGTATGAAAGATTGAAATAAATCCTAAAACATCTCACAGTTCAGGTCAAAACCATTTAAGGAATCAAAGTTGGCTGCCTTCAGAATCTATTTTGTCAAGACTCCATGTTACCTTCCCAAAACCCTCACTCTCTGATTTATTATCTTTGCTTCCTTGGAAGAGTCCATGAGCCTGTTTTTTTCATCTGTTAAATGGAGATGTTTAAAGGGTTGTAAGGATTACAGAAGATCATAGCTGGAAAGTGCTTAGACAAGTGCCCAGCACCTTCTCAGCCTTTTGTCAGTAGTAAATACCAGATGGCATTATCATACTGGATTTGCCCACATTGCCATAGCATCCTTTTGTTTGTCTGTTTATTTTTCTTGCTTTCTTTGGCTTCTTCTCTATCACAATTCTATTTTGGAGATGAATATGGAGTCTGAGTTGATATCTAGCATGGCATAATAAAATACACTGGGATGAGGAATTTGAGACCTGACTTTCATCTGAAGTTTTCTGCTAACACAGTATGACACTGAGAATATTATTAACCCTCCTTGAGATCAAATTTACCCTTACAGAAAAATAAGGTGGTAACAATGATTTCTGATATCAACCACCTGGCATTGGGCCCATCTTCCCAGGCAAGGTCCTCTGTCTTCAAACAGCAGCCCTTCTGTTTGCCCTTGCTTCAAACAGCAGCCACAAATTTGTGTCATCCTCACTTCTAACCAGCTGGCTTCAGAGTTAGGGGCTTCTACTATCTTCTCAGTTTCAATAATATGCTAAAATGATGCACAGAACTAAAGGAAGCATTATGCTTAAGATTACAGTTGTATTATAGCAGAAAGGATATGGATCAGCACCAGCCAAAAGGAAAGAAGCATTGGGTAAATCTGTGAAGGTCTGTATGTAACTCTTTCATCATTTCCAAGGTTGTATTACCTTCCCAGCACATTGGTGTGTGAAAATATTTGGAGTATTACTCACCAGGGATACCCACCTGAACTTTGGTTCCCAAAGGTTTTGGGGGGATTTTGTTATACAAGTATTATTGATTTAATCATTAACAACACCATTGAACTCGGTCTCCAGTATCCCTCCTATCTAAAAAGGGCTGATATGGCATGGCTTAAAGCCCCAACTCTTTAGTAACATGGTTGGTCTTTCTGCCATGGCCAGCTCCCATCCTGAGTCATCTCTTTAGCATAAACTATCTAGGGGCCCACGATGAGTCACCTTGTTGGTATGAACTATCAGATGTGCCCTTAAGTGTTCAGGATGAATAGCAAAACATTCTGGGAAATTCCAAAGATTTTGAGGTTATCTCCCAGGAAGTGGAGACAAAGTCCAGCCACAATTTTTATTATAGAGAAGGTGATACCAAAATATGTTCTCTAGGAACACTTCAATTCTACTTCTTACTTATTATATAAAAGATTTAGTAATTTTTTAATGGATAAATCAGGAAAAGATAAAGCAAAGGGAATGTGGAGGAAGGAAAAGCTCTCTTTTTCATGGCTGCCTTTCACAAAGCAAGCACAGAAGGAAAAGATGATTCTGGCATCAGAAACATACTCTGACTGGGAAAAAAGTGACAATGAATTAATGTGACCAATAGCTTACTGGTCCATTATCTAAAGCTTCAGTTACACTCCATTAATTCATGAATCGATTGGATTCATAGTCTTATATCCTGAGGACCCTCTAACTATGTACTAAAGCCTTTAGAATTATAATAGACTGTGACTCAGTTCCCACCTCCAAGTTTTCATTTTTAAATCTTATGATCCATCCCCTTCCCCATGCAAAGCATGTTGAACATTAATGTAATGTTCCTCAAATTAGATGTATGAGATAAAAAATAGTGTCAACATAGCACATAAAACTTAAACATATTCCTTTTTTTGTCTAAGCCATTTCTGAAGGAATAAGAAACTCATTGGAGGAAAGTAAATATTTTAACTATATGATAGTAACTTGCTTCTTGCCCCATACAGTCATATAATAAATCATCACAGCCTTGCTACTTTTTACTAATGCAAGATAACTTCTTTTGTGCTTTTCCTCCCAAGCAAGTAGATAGAATATCAGCCTGCTTTATGCATGTGTGTATGTGTATATGTGTGTCAGGGTTACATTCTTTGTGATAAGAAATGATTAGTTCTGTAATAGAAATGAACAACTTTCATTAAAAGAATTAAAAGGGCATACTTTCACATATGTGTTATCATGTGTTAGCTTGTACAGAGGTACGTGAGGTTAAAGAAATTTTCTCTGTGCTTTTTCTTGTGATGGAATGATTTTGGGATATTATATACTGAGAAGCTTTTAAAATACCAGTAAGAAAGCTGTGGTACATATACACAATGGAATATTACTCAGCATTAAAAAAAAATTCATTTGAAGCAATTCTACTCAGATGGATGAAACTGGAGCCCATTATCCAGAGTGAAGTAAGCCAGAAGCAAAAACAACAATACAGTATATTAACACATATATATGGAATTTAGAAAGACAGTAATGAGAACCCAACATGGGAGACAACAAAAGGAACGCAGATGTATAGAATAGACTTGTGGACTTTGTGGATGAGGGTAAGGGTGGGATGATATGGGAGAAGGGCATTGAAGCATGTTAATTGTCATGTGTCTAATCAATCGCCAGCCCAGGATTGATGCTGGGGGCTGGTGCAGCGAGATTTCCCGGGGGGGATGGAGGAGGGAGGGGGGACCCGGAGGGGAAGCATATGTAAACCCATGGTGATATCATGACAATGTATGGCAAAAACAATAATAAAAAAAATATACCAGTTTGAGTTTCATAGATACTATGTATTCCTAAGATATAATGTGAAACCTAATAAGAATACATCTTCAGTTCCCTTTTTCATTCATTTATTTAGCTAATATCTACTCTAGCTAAACTAGGCTACATCCTAGCAAAAGAGATACATAGAAGGTCTTGCTCATCTGGTACTCAACAGGTGTTGACAAAGTACACATGTTCTACAATTTACTTAAATCAGCTTGATGTTGTTAACATGTTTTATGAGGCATTTGACCTTAAGGATCCCACTTAGGTATATCTTCTTCTTTGAGATGGCAAAAATACATGTCTTACATATATATTTGTATGTGATACAGAATGCCAAAGAGGTTGGGGCAGGAGGGAGTACTGAGAAATATATTCTACCTGTGTGCTGTCAGAAAATCCTTTACAAAATAGTGTCATTTCAAATGATATTCTTAAGGAAGCAAACGAGATAAAGCAAGGGATGAAGGCTGTTTACTGAAAGATAACTTGCTTGCAGTGTGACCACAAGGAGTCTAGAACTGGACTATTAAGTTAATATAAGGAATGGAAATAAATTGGACATTACGAGGAACTAGGAGAAATGAAGTTTAGATAACTGCTGCCTAAGGGTAGATGGAGCAATGGGAAGGAAGATGCCAGTCACAAAAAGAAGCCTCTGCTGCTGATTAGCTGCTGAACTCAAGGATGGGAATGCTGTGTTCTGGTCTGCAGAATGTCTCTGGAGCTTCCACAAGTCTCTGAGAAATTTATGAAATTTCAAAATGTCTCTGTGATGTCCTACAACTGACCCATGATGAATTCACTGGGTTAACAGTGACCATCTATAAAGCATCACACACAGGCCTCCCTCCTTCTCCATTTCTCTGTTGCTATCAGTTCTGTTCACTTC
This sequence comes from Antilocapra americana, assembly GCA_007570785.1. Classification (NCBI taxonomy): domain Eukaryota; kingdom Metazoa; phylum Chordata; class Mammalia; order Artiodactyla; family Antilocapridae; genus Antilocapra; species Antilocapra americana. The sequence goes on from ML664161.1 coordinate 27,642,807, forward strand.
AGTCATTCAGTCATGTCTGACTCTTTGTGACCCCATTAACCACAGCATACCAGGCCTCCTGTCCATCACCAATTCCCGGAGTCTACCTAAACACATGTTCATTGAGTTGGTGATACCATCCAGCCATTTCATCCTCTGTCGTCCCCTTCTCCTCCTGCCCCAATCTTTCCCAGCATTAGGGTCTTTTCCAATGAGTCAAGTCTTCACAAGAGGTGGCCAAAGCATTGGAGTTTCAGCTTCAACATCAGTCTTTCCAATGAACACCCAGGACTGATCTCCTTTAGGATGGACTGGTAGGATCTCCTTGCAGTCCAAGGGACTCTCAAGAGTCTTTTCCAACACCACAGTTCAAAAGCATCAATTCTTCGGTGCTCAGCTTTCTTCACTGTCCAACTCTCACATCCATACATGACTACTGGAAAAACCATAGCCTTGACTAGAGGGACCATTGTTGGCAAATAATGTCTCTGCTTTTCAATATGCTATCTTGGTTGGTCATAACTTTCCTTCTAAGGAGTAAGGGTCTTTTAATTTCATGGTTGCAGTGATTTTAGAGCCCCCCAAAATAAAGTCTGTCACTATTTCCACTGTTTCCTCGTCTATTTGCCATGATTTGATGGGATCGTATGCCATGATCTTAGTTTTCTGAATGTTGATCTTTAAGCCAATTTTTTTACTCTCCTCTTTCAATTTCATCAAAAGACTTTTTAGTTCCTCTTCACTTTCTGCCATAAGGATGGTGTCATCTGCATATCTGAAGTTATTGATATTTCTCCTGGCAATCTTGATTCCAGCTTGTGCTTCTTCCAGCCCAGCGTTTCTCATGATGTACTCTGCATATAAGTTAAATAAGCAGGGTGACAATATACAGCCTTGACGTACTTCTTTAATTATTTGGAACCAGTCTGTTGTTCCATGTCCAGTTCTAACTGTTGCTTCCTGACCTGCATACAGGTTTCTCAAGAGACAGGTCAGAAAGTCTGGTATTCCCATCTCTTTCAGAATTTTTCACAGTTTATTGTGATTCATACAGTCAAAGGCTTTGGCATAGTCAATAAAGCAGAAATAGATGTTTTTCTAAAACCCTCTTGCTTTTTCGATGATCCAGCAGATGTTGGTAATTTGATCTCTGGCTCCTCTGCCTTTTCTAAAACCAACTTGAACATCTGCAAGTTCAGTTCTGTAGCCTCATACAATTCCTTTCTCTGTCTTTAAGTCTACACTTGACTTGCCTGTTCCTGAACACAATTTGTTCCCCTTTCTAGAATGCTCTGTTCACTTCCTCTTCAGAGCTGACTTTTCAAACCATTCTTTAAAGCCTTTCCAAACGACCCAGGTTGAGGTTAACTTGCCTTTGTCCTTGGAACTATAACACATGCAACTATTTCAACATATCATTGTCAACCTTACATCACAGATAGCATGCGTTTTTCCCACAGGTGATAAACTCTTCAGGGGTAGTCACTAGAGCTGGATTCTCAATATTCCCTATCGCCATGTTTGGCACATAATGTATACATTTAGCCAATAGCATTTAAACTAAAGAATATTTTTAATAAATTTGTCAAAGCAAAAATCAAGCCTCAGCAATAATTTGATTTTTTTTGTACATGTAAAACAGTCTTTTAAAATATATATTAACCTTTATTCTAGAATTTTATCCAAAATAGAAAACATGCTATCAGTTAATGGAGGACAAAAGCTCAGGTACAAGCTTATCTTTTTTGGCACTTCAAACTATAAATTCATTTTTCATTTTCAAAGCCATTAAGTATGTTCTTTGATAGCTAGTCCACCAGAACGCTTTACTATATAATTTTATATGCTTTTTGTTGATGTACCAAGATAAGTTATTGTTTTTTGAGCTATTGCCTATTAACAGGCATTCATATTGAGCAACATCTTTTGCATAAAACATTCCTGAGGAAATGCAATTACTTCAACATTATTATTAAAGCAATAAGAAAATGTATTACTCAAGTAAAGGAAAATCCTATACTAACTACATTCTTTTCGCTTCTAGTATCAAATGCCCTTTAACCATTAACAGCTCTTCTGTAGCAAACTGATTTCTCCCTTTGTTTTGTCCCTTCATAGGATTTAACTCTGAAAACATCTACCACCCTAATTTGCCATTTTTGATTTTGTGTTATAGTTTGTAAATAAATCTGATCTGTCTCAAGTTTTTTTTTTTAACGTAGTGAAGAGCTATCCTTATTGTCTGGTTTAGAAATTATATAGGTGATAGACTATTTAGAGACATATATAGATTATTTTCTATTTAAGTCAAAATTAGAAGCATCAATGAGATGGTCATTTATAAATATATCAAATTAAATTCTTTATATAATGATCAGTTGCTGCACTGTAGCATCAATATGATTTGCTTAGATTTTATGAAGTTTTATATTTCATCTTTTAATAACCTCCTTGGAATTATTTTCCTAAGAATAAGAATATGACAAAGAAGGAAAAAGGGATTAAGCAGAATCAAAAGAGCCTGATACACCTGTTTAGGAGTCACAGGTCTCTCTACATGTCTAAAAGGAGCTCAGACCTGATGTTTAGGACTCTTCTCTACTTGAGTTTTCTGACATTTCTAGGAGCTGGCTCTTCAGTGCATTTATCCATAAACTACTCCAGTAAACCTGGTTTTCAAACATCCACCTGATTTTCTACACATTCTTCATAAGTTATTTGATAATTTTATACAGCTGGGAACCTGTTTATTTTTAAAATAGGTGGCTATTATTGTTTTACCTACCTTGGGAAAAAACATTCTTTTGGCTTAATCAATTTGGTCCAACCTAAAGAGCAATCTTCTACTCAGAGACGTAAGCAAATAGACATTCAGTAAATGAACAGATTGGTCTCTTTATATGTTTGGAATATCCTCCAATAAGAGATTTAAGATTTTTAGTTCATTTGTTAACCTCTATCAGTTCAAACATTCTCTTCATTCTAACATAATAGAAAAAAATCAACAATATCCTGCCGACCCATTTATGCCTAGTAAAAACCTGTCTTTCAAGTGTTGAGCAATATTTCCAGGCCTCTTCAGTCTATAGCTATTAATGAAATCCTATAGTCATCACTACCTGGTGCGTCAGTAGTAAAGAACCCACCTGCAATGCAGGAGACATGGGTTCCATCTCTGGGTTGGGAAGATCCGCTGGAGAAGGGTATAGCAACCTCATGTGCTGAGTTGCTTCGGTCATGTCTGGCTCTTTATGACCCCATGGACTCTAGCCTGCCAGACTCCTCTATCCATGGGATTACAGTCCTAGTCACATAGTCTCAATTTTTGAGTGTACCTATTGAAAGCTGCAATTCTATTAAATAAAAATATGATAGGACTCTGTCTCATAGTCAAGATGTAAAGAATTATATCTTATAGCTGATACTGGTAAATTGTTACTTTTGTTAGATAAAATCAGGACATTAATTACCTACCTAGTCAGCAATCTTACTTCTGGAGACATTAACCCTCTGCAAAACTGCTTTGGACCAAAGTTTAAAAAATGAAGCTTTTGAAGATTAAGAAATTGCTTTCTTATAGTCTTGCCTACGACTTCATGAGCTCTCACTCAGAACCTTACCAAATTAGTGGAAACTATCAGTACAGTTTAGTTGCTCAGTATTGTCCCACTCTTTGTGATCCCATGGACTGCAGCACACCAAGCTTCCCTGTTCATCACCAACTCCTGGAGCTTACTCAAACTCATGTCCCTCGAGTCAGTGATGCCATCCAGCCATCTTATCCTCTGTTGCCCCCTTCTCCTCTAGCCTTCAGTCTTTGCTAGCATCAAGGTCTTTCAAATGAGTCACTTCTTTATATCAAGTGGCCAAAGTATTGGAATTTCACCTTCTTCATCAGTCCTTCCAATGAATATTCAATACTGATTTCCTTTAGAATGGACTGGTTGGATCTTCCTGCAGTCCATGGAACTCTCAAGAGTCTTCTCCAAAAATATACCTCAAAACCATCAATTCTTCAGCACTCAACTTTCTTTATAGCCCAATTCTGACATGACCACTGGAAAAACCATAGGTTTGACTAGGTGAACCTTTGCTGGAAAACCAATGTCTCTGATTTCTTATATGCGGTATAGGTTGGTGATAACTTTTCCTCCAAGAAGCAAATGTCTTTTAATTTCATGGCTGCAGTCACCATCTGCAGTGATTTTGGAGGCCAAGAAGATAAAGTCTGACACTGTTTCCTTTGTTACCCCATCTATTTGTCATAAAGTGATGGGATCAGATGACATGATCTTAGTTTTCTGGATGTTGAGCTATAAGCCAACTTTTTCACTCTCCTCTTTCACTTTCATCAAGAGACGCTTTAGTTCTTTGCTATCTGCCATAGGGTGGTGTCATCTGCATATCTGAGGTTATTGATATTTCTCCCAGAAATCTTGATTCCAGCTTATGCTTCATCCAGCCCAGTGTTTCTCATGATGTACTCTGCATGTAAGTTAAATAAGCAGGGTGACAATATACAGCTTTGATGTACTCCTTTCCCGATTCAGAATCAGTCTGTTGTTCCATGTCCAATTCTAATTGTTGCTTCTTGACCTGCATACAGGTTTCTCAAGAGGCAGGTCAGGTGGTCTGGTATTCCCATCTCTTGAAGAATTTTCCACAGTTTGTTGTGATCCACACAGTCAAAGGCTTGGCATAATCAATAAAGCAGAAGTAGATGTTTTTCTGGAACTCTCTTGCTTTTTCAATGATCCAACAGATGTTGGCAATTTATCTCTGTCCCTTTGCCTTTTCTAAATCCAGCTTGAACATCTGGAAGTTCATAGTCCACGTACTGTTGAAGCCTTGCTTGGAGAATTTTGAGCATTATTTTGCTAGCCTGTGAGGTAAATGCAATTGTGTGGTAGTTTGAACATTCTTTGGCATTGCCTTTTGGGATTGGAATGAAAACTGGCCTTTTCCAGACCTGTGGCCACTGATGAGTTTTGCAAATTTGCTGACATATTGAGTGAAGCACTTTTACAGCACCATCTTTTAGGATTTGAAAAAGCTCAACTGGAATTCCATCACCTCCACTAACTTTTTTCATTGTGAAGCTTCCTATGGCCCACTTGACTTCACATTCCAGGAATCTGGCTCTAGGTGAGTGATCACACCATCAAGGTTATCTGGGTCATGTAGATCTTTTTTGGATAGTTCTGTGTATTCTTTCCACCTCTTCTTAATATCTTCTGCTTCTGTTAGGTCCCTACCATTTCTGTCCTGTATTATTCTCATCTTTGCATGAAATGTTCCCCTGGTATCTCTAATTTTTTTTGACGAGTTATCTAGTCTTTCCCATTCTATTATTTTCCTCTATTTATTTTCATTGATCACTGAGGAAGGCTTTATTATCTCTCCTTGCTATTCTTTGGAACTCTTCATTCAAATAGGTATATATTTCATTTCCTCATTTGCCTTTTGCACCTTTTCTTTTCTCAGCTATTTGTAAGGCCTTCAGACAACCATTTTGCCTTTTTACATTTCTTTTTCTTTGAGATGGTCTTGATCACTGCCTCCTGTAAAATGTCACGAACCTCCATCCATAGCTCTTCAGGCACTCTATCACATTGGATTCAAATCCCTTGAATCCATTTGTCACTTCCACCAAATAACTGTAAGGGATTTGATTATAATCTAATCAAATCTGAGTACAAAATGAAGCAGGCCAAAGGCTAACAGAGTGTTAGCAAGAGAGCGCACTGGTCATAGCAAACACCCTCTTCCAACAACACAAGAGAAGACTCTACACATGGCCACCATTACCAGGTGGTCAATACCAAAATCAGGTTGATTATATTCTTTGCTGCCAAAGATGGAAAAGTTCTATACAGTCAGCAAAAACATGACAAGGAGCTGACTGTGGCTCAGATCATGAACTTCTTTTCACCAAATTCAGACTCAAATTGAAGAAAGCAGGGAAAACCACTAGACCATTCAGGTATGACCTAGATTAAAGCCCTTACTGGAAATAATACCACAACATAAAATATATCATAGATGGAGTCAACATGTTTGTGTTCACATTCTACAAATAAACTTACTATGTATATGTACTTATGAAATATGAACTACTTATCTGGCCTCCTATTCATCTGTAAAGTGTAGATAAAATTGACCACTCAGATTTGCTTTGGTGATTAAACAAAGTAATGTTTCATCAGAAAGAAAGTGAAAGTGTTAGCCACTCATTCATGTCCGACTCTTTGCAAGCCCATGAAACTAAAGCTCCCAGCTTCCCCTGTCTATGGGATTCTCCAGGCAAGAATACTGTAGTGGGTTGCCATTCCCTTCTCCAGAGGATCTTCCCGACCCAGGGATCAAACCCAGGTCTCCCACATTGCAGGCAGATTCTTTACCGTCAGAGATACCCAGGAAGCCCCAGTGTATCATCAGGTGTTTTATAAACTGTGAACTGTCATTTAAATGTATGCTACCCTTTTACACAGTATATAATTCTTGATTTACTTGCACACTTGTTTTTCAGTTCACAAAAGATAAAGACAGAAAGCAAAGAGTAAGCAAGAGCAAGAGATATATTCTTAACTGAAAGTAAGTTTATTATGAAAGAAATGAGGCTGACCTCAAATTAGAGAAGTTATTAAAGCAACAATAGACTGGATTACTCTATAATAACATAATGAATATTCATAAAGATAAACCTACAAGATCAACAAAAAATGTCAATGCTATATGCTATAGAAATCAACACAGGAAGTTATCCACTTTCAAAAGACTTCTATAGAAAGAAAATTTTAGAATATAATTTGAAGTTTCTAAAAAATCCAATTATATGGACTATCACATTCTAATAGCTTTTAAATAAAGGAGGTCACATTGAACCTTGTGCCTGGTGATGAGTCACCTTTCAAAGTTCCTTACAAAAAGATAGCTTCCATCTCATTAAAATTAGAATCATTTATGAAATATATGCTCTTTGATATTGTCTTGTTTGTTGGAGAGAGATTGTTTGTTTCCTTGTGTCACATAAAAGTAAATTTACTGGGCAGATACAAAGATCAAGGTAAGTAAAAAGGTAGATAAAAATTAAGAAGTGACACCACATTGCCTACTTCTCACTTTAGTTAATATATAATTTTTCATTTTTTCCTGTTACTTTTAATTGAATCATGACAGTTAGTCCTACAGCCTGAGGAGATACCATAGCTCATAGAAGACTTATTTTAGAAAAAAATTAGAAACTGGTTCATCTTACCAGAGAGAAATCAACATATCAGTATGGAGTTTGTTTTATTCTAACCTCAATGCCAGAGCTGAAATAATCTCTCTTAGTACTTGATTAGTTAGTAGGCTGTGTGTCTGTGTTTATTAAAAAATTGCTGAAATCATTTTTAGAAGTGGTTTAGTCTTTAAACATGTTTTTTAAAGATTGTTTTAAAGGTGAATAGGTTAAAAGAGTCTTGTGATAGACATAAATAAACAATGGCACATATTGTATGAAAATCTTGGGGATTTAGGAGAGTTAAATGTAAGGTATATTAGAGAAATTATGGGGAAACAAGTTTGGAAACACTAAAGGGCTTAGGGTCAGACCATGTGGAAACGTGAATATCAGGCTAAAACACTAGAATTATATTGCCAAAAGTAAAAGAGAAACCACTAGGAGATTTTGAACTAAGTCAAAGCAGCATCCTGATAGTATTGCTGAAAAACTAACCAGGTGGAATAAATGGATTAGAATAAAAAGAACTGAATGGTTTGCCTTGGAAACTAGCAGAGATTATTCTGTCATTTTTGAGATTGCATCCAAGTACTGCATTTCAGACTCTTTTGTTGACCATGATGGCTACTCCATTTCTTCTGAGGGGTTCCTGCCCACAATAGTAGATATAATGGTTATCTGAGTTGAACTCACCCATTCTAATCCATCTTAATTCACTGATTCCTAGAATGTCGATCCTCACTCTTGCCATCTCCTGTTTGACCACTTCCAATTTGCCTTGATTCACAGACCTAATATTCCAGGTTCCTATACAATATTGATCTTTACAGTATTGGACCTTGCTTTTATCACCAGTCACATCTACAACTGGGTATTGTTTTTGCTTTGGCTCAATCCCTTCATTCTTTCTGGAGTTATTTCTCCACTGATCTCTGGTAGCATATCAGGGACCTACCGACCTGGGGAGCTCCTCTTTCAGTATCCTATCATTTTGCCTTTTCATACTGTTCATGGGGTTCTCAAGGCAAGAAGATCCCTTCTCCAGTGGACCACAATCTGTCGGTCCTCTCCACTATGACCGACCACCTTGGGTGGCCCTACATGGCATAGCTTAGGTTCATTGAGTTAGACAAGGCTGTGGTCCAGGTGATCAGATTGGCTAGTTTTCTGTTTTTATGGTTTCAGTGTATCTGCCCTCTGATGCCCTCTTGCAACACCTAAGGTCTTACTTGGGTTTCTCTTACCTTGAACATGGGGTATCTCTTCACAGCTACTCCAGCAAAGCATAGCCACTGCTCCTTACCTTGGACGTGGGGTATCTCCTCACTGACCCCCTCCTGACCTTGTATGTGGAATAGCTATGCTCGGCCCTCCTGTGCCCGTGCAGCCACCACACCCTGGATATGAAGTTGCTCCTCTCGGAGTACACAGTAACGCTGAAGAAGCTGAAGTTGAATGGTTCTATGAAGACCTACAAGACCTTTTACAACTAATGCCCCCAAAAAAGATGTCCTTTTCATTATAGGAGACTGGAATGCGAAAGTAGGAAGTCAGGAAACACCTGGAGTAACAGGCAAATTTGGCCTTGGAGTAGAGAATGAAGCAGGACAAAGGCTAATAGAGTTTTGCCAAGAGAACGTACTGGTCATAGAAAACACTCTCTTCTAACAACACAAGAGAAGACTCTACACATGGACATCACCAGATGGTCAACACTGAAATCAGATTGATTTTATTCTTTGCAGCCAAGGATGGAGAAGCTCTACACAGCCAGCAAAAACAAGACCGGGAGTTGACTGTTGCTCAGATCATGAACTCCTTATTGCCAAATTCAGACTCAAATTAAAGAAAGTAGGGAAAACCAAGAGACCATTTCAGGTATGACCTAAATCAAGATTATACAATGAAAGTGAGAAATAGATTTAAGGGACTAGATCTGATAGTCTGAGTGCCTGATGAACTATGGATGGAGGTTCCTGACATTGTACAGGAGACAGGAATTAAGACCATCCCCATGGAAAAGAAATGCAAAAAAGCAAAACGACTGTCTGAGGAGGCCTCACACATAGCTGTGAAAAGAAGAGAAGTGAAAAGCAAAGGAGAAAAGGAAACATATACATATTTGAATGCAGAGTTCCAAAGAATAGCAAGGAGAGATAATAAAGCCTTCCTCAGTGATCAGTGCAAAGAAGTAGAGGAATGCAACAGTATGGGAAAGATTAGCGATCTCCTCAAGAAAATTAGAGATACCAAGGGAACATTTCATGCAAAGATGGGCTCGATAAACGACAGAAATGGTATGGACCTAACAGAAGCAGAAGATATTAAGAAGAGGTGGCAAGAATACACAGAAGAACTGTACAAAAAAGATCGTCATGACCCAGATAACCTCGATGGTGTGATCACTCACCTAGAGCCAGACATCCTGGAATGTGAAGTCAAGTGGGCCTTAGAAAGAACCACTATGAACAAAGCTAGTGAAGGTGATGGAATTCCAGTTGAGATATTTCAATTTCTGAAACATGATGCGGTGAAAATGTTGCACTCAATATGCCAACAAATTTGGAAAACTCAGCAATGGCCACAAGACTGGAAAAGATCAGTTGCCATTCCAATACCAAAGAAAGGCAATGACAAAGAATGCTCAAACTACCACACAATTGCACTCATCTCACACGCTAGTAGCATAATGCTCAAACTTTTCCAAGCCAGGCTGCAGCACTATGTGAATCATGAAATTCCAGATGTTCAAGTTGGTTTTAGAAAAGGCAGAGGAACCAGAGATCAAATTACCAACATCTGCTGGATCATCGAAAAAGCAAGAGGGTTTTAGAAAAACATCTATTTCTGCTTTATTGACTATGCCAAAGCCTTTGACTGTATGAATCACAATAAACTGTGAAAAATTCTGAAAGAGATGGGAATACCAGACTTTCTGACCTGTCTCTTGAGAAACCTGTATGCAGGTCAGGAAGCAACAGTTAGAACTGGACATGGAACAACAGACTGGTTCCAAATAGGAAAAGTAGTATGTCCAGGCTGTATATTGTCACCCTGCTTATTTAACTTATATGCAGAGTACATCATGAGAAACGCTGGGCTGGAAGAAGCACAAGCTGGAATCAAGATTGCCAGGAGAAATATCAATAACTTCAGATATGCAGATGACACCATCCTTATGGCAGAAAGTAAAGAGGAACTACAAAGCCTCTTGATGAAAGTGAAAGAGGATAATGAAAAAAATGGCTTATAGCTCAACATTCATAAAACTAAGATCATGGCATCTGGTCCCATCACTTCATGGGAAATAGATGGGGAAACATTGGAAATTGTATCAGACTTTAGTATTTTGGGCTCCAAAATCACTGTAGATGGTGATTGTAGCCATGAAATTAAAAGACTCTTGCTCCTTGGAAGGAAAGTTATGACCAACCTAGATAATGTATTAAAAATCAGAGACATTACTTTGCCAATGAAGGTCCGTCTAGTCAAGGCTATGATTTTTCCAGTAGTCATGTATGGATGTGAAAGTTGGACTATAAAGAAAGCTGAGCACTGAAGAATTGGTGCTTTTGAACTGTGGTGTTGGAGAAGATGCTTGAGAGTCCCTTGAACTGCAAGGAGATCCAACCAGTCCATCCTAAAGATCAGTCTGGGTGTTCATTGGAAGAACTGATGTTGAAGCTGAAACTCCAATACTTTAGCCACCTTTTGCAAAGACTTGACTCATTGGAAAAGACCCTAATGCTCAGAAAGATTGGGGCCAGGAACGAGAAGGGGACGACAGAGGATGAGATGGCTGGATGGCATAACTGACTCGATTGACATGTGTTTGGGTGGACTGTGGGAGTTGATGATGGACAGGGAGGCCTAGTGTGCTGTGATTCATGGGGTCACAAAGAGTCAGACACGACTGAGTGACTGAACTGAACTGTCAAAAAACTGAAAGAAATAAACAACTGGATGGAACTCTTGCAGTTGTTCAAAGAAACAATGATAATATCTCTTTAAAGTAATAACTAAAGAATGGAGAACAAATTATAAACCTTTCTCTCTTTCCATTTCCTTGCCTATTTTCAAAGCACCAGGACTTGGCAACTAATTAGATACCAGACTCTAGGGATTTGAAGTCAAAGATCATATATATATATATTTCGAGAATTGTTGAATGGTAACTCTACTATGGTTGATGGAAATCCAATTAAACTTGTGGCTGATAGAAAGATATGATTTCTAAGAAGAGGCAAAGCAAACAGCAACCTTGTAGTATGACCATACTGATTATTTCCAAGGCATGTATATGCATTTGTTGTGATACAACTTTGAGTCCTCAGGCCTCTAGTGATTATTAACTTACAGTGTGAAATGTAAAATGATATTTGAATTGCATATATTAATTGTAGCTAGAAAGCTTTGTGATCTAGTACTTAAACAAAATAGTGAACTTTTGGTTGTGTAAATTTATTTTGAGATTATTTATAACTGTCAGTGTTGTTTATATGTTGTTTAAAGTGTTAATATGAAATATAAAAGATTTAATAGCATCACTTTAAAAAGCATCTATCAGACTTTTTGAAATATCATGTTTCTAAGTTATTTTTTCAAAAGTCAAGTATTTATTGAAGATCAAAATCACAAGATTCTGTTTTTCTCTCAGTACAGTGCTTTTTTCCTCATGCCTTACCCTGCTTTCATCATCTTTTCCTTTACAACAGAATAGACTAAAACATCGGACTTGAAAGCAAAGGGAAAATGAGGGTGCTTTGTAGGAGACATGATTTGTCAATTTTCATAAAGGCAAGTAATAAAAAGTTACCCTACAAAGTCTGTTCTACAGTTCTATCAGGTCAAGAAAAACAGCATCATGTTTGTGGAAGCTTTTGGAACTATTAGGTCACTTACAGAAAAAATAATTAGAACTATCTACAAAATTAAATAATGTACACCTTCATGAGGTAAATTGCAGAAAGTGTAATTTAAAAAAAAAAAAGAAAAACTTTTAGTGGGTGTGCTTAATACCCAGCATTGAAAAAGATTACCAAAAAAAGAAAATAAGAGAGAGAGAGACATATAATATAGGGAAATTTCCTAACCTTAAGCAAAGAGAGATTGAATGGCATTGAAACATGTTAATTATCATATGTCTAATCAATCACCAGCCCAGGATTGATGCTCGGGGCTGGTGCATCGAGATTTCCCGGGGGGAGGGAGGAAGGAGGGGGGTTCTGGAGGGGGAGCATATGTAAACCCATGGTGATATCATGTCATTGTATGGCAAAACTAATAAAAAAAAATAAAAAATAAAAATAAAATTATAGAGAAAACCAAATAAACAACACTCAAAAAGTACACCTATAAATTAGCAAAGCAAATGGCATCAGTCCTTGATCCAGGAAGAGTCCTCATGCCATAGAGCAACTAGGCCCCTGTGCCACAACTACAGAGCCAGCATGCTGTCACTACTGAAGCCCGAGTGCCTAGAGCTTGTACTCGGTGGTAACAGAAGCCATAGCTATGAGAAGCCCCCACCGCAGTGAAGAAGAGCTCCCACTCAGTGTAACTAGAGAAAGACAGAGTGCAACAGTGAAGTCCCAACACAGCCAAAATTTATTTTTTTTCATCTTTAAATAATAGTCTGAGAGGATTACTTGAATTTTCCTCTAGTTCTGCTGTCACTTTTTTTTAATGTAGCCAATATGAACTTTGGGTTTTTTTTTTTATTGCATCTTTCTAAAAGAAGCATACTTGTTGTATTTTTTTATTATTAATGAAATATACTTTATAGTCACTCCAAAGATTTCAACCAAATCTATTTTTATGGTTTTTTTCTTACATAAATTGTATTCATTTTTCCAGGGCAAGCTTTTTTTCACTTTAGTAATATTTATTTGTGCTGCTGGCATTTCTTAAATACCTATCAAATGATCCACATTGTTCACTTAAATATTTATATAAAAAATTGGTTTAACTGCTTAAATAGATGGCATGGAATTCCTCTTCTTTTTTTATAATCTACCCTGGGTGCAAGTCTACAACAAGATGTGGGTGTTGGTGGAGTAAATGGAATGACATACTTCACTTTATAGAGGTATAAAAGAGGTAGAGGTTGATAAGGTTGATAGAGGTTCAACAAGGTAGAACACTTCCCCTTTCACCCCCAATGCCAACATAAAAGGCTTTTTCTAGTCCATCCAAAGCAGATACTTTCATCTCTTCCCCTGCTTCAGTGAGTAGGCAGATATCCAAATTAGGAATCAGTGCACCAAATCTCATTCATGTTTCAGTGATCCTTCTGTTTCAATATAGTGAATTTCTTCAATTAAATGTATTAAAATGAAAAATTAAATTATATCAGACATACTATTTTCTAAGGACTTCAAGGAAACTCATAATAACAAAATTCTGACTTCTACAAACAAGCTTGGGCTAGAATAATCTTTTCTTTATTCATATAGATGAATTGTAAGTTCATGGCTGCTGTGGCAGGAATGAAGGAAAGAAAGAAGGGGAGAAAAGTATTGCCATACTATTCTATAGTTGGGTCCTGAGGAAGGGGCTTCTAGCAGATGGTGGGAGTTTGTAGGGACGTGGCACATCTCTTTGGAACACTGTGATGTTGTTCAGTCACTAAATCATGTCTGTCTGTTTGTAACCCCATGGATTGAGCACACCAGGCCTCCCTGTCCCTCACTACCTCCCCAAGTTTGCCCAATTTCATGTCCATTGAGTCAATGATGTTATCCAACCATCACATCCTCTGGAACACTGTACCTAACCCAAAATGTAAATGAGGTAGAACACCTGAAATCTGAATGCTCTGTTGATAAAATTCCATTCCACTGGGAAAAATCCAAGGCTAGATTACTGTCCTAGTCTCATAGTCCCAATTTTTGAACGTGCCTGTTGAAAGCTGCAATTCTATTAAATAAAAATATGGTAGGACAATGTGATTACATGAATGTAAAAAATACCAATACCATACTTAGCACTTGCTAGACTCACTTTCTATGATGTGATCATTAGCCATTAACTTATTTAATTAAGTCTCATAATAGTTTTGTGCATTATGAAAGATTGATATTGTCAAGTTTGTTCTATTGAAAAGGAGGAGAGGTAACTGGAGAAACTAAGTGGCTTGGCCAAAGTTAACAGAAGTAGAGAGTGTTTAAGCCATAATTAAAACCCTGTTCTATAAATCCTGGTTCAATGTTCTCTCAAAAACACAGTGAAGAGTAGCTCAACAAGTCTCAAATTACCTATGGCAACAAGAGTGGAAATTATCAAATACAAGTCTTAAGACTTTCAGTTGCCCTCTTAAACCTCTCTGTGTCCACAACGATCCACAAGTCACTTAACTTTTTTTTCTCTCATCCTATTTACAAACCCTAAAAATGTACAGAGGCATTCTTTCTCTGCCAGCATAGAACTAAGATACTCCCAAGATTTAACCGTGATGAATTCAACCCAGAGCTTGTGCTTGAGCACCATGGCTTTGTCTTTCAGTATGACAGCAGGGACCTTCTCTCATCTCACTCTACTTATTCAAAACCTAGAAACTAGAGATAAAGACTAAAAGATCTGACAAAATGTAATCTCTCCACCTATTTTCCCTCACCCTTAATTACAGTTGCCTGATTCATTTCAACCTTTTTTCAGTATATAAAGATATAGAAATTCAACAAGGCACACAGTAGTAGTAGCAGTTGTGGTGGAGTTGGTGGTGATGGTGAGGCAGGAACTTTTAATCTCTATGATTTATTCTGGTTTGGCCTTTCCCAAAGGCATTTCTTTGGGAATCAAAATACTTACCACAAACCCGGTATGCTCCACAGGGAAATTAGTTGACTGTAGATGACTATAGTGCAAAGTTATTCCAAAGGCTTCTATATCACTTTGGGAAAATTAAAGTCTCTTGTGAAACTCTAAATCGAAATCTTAGCACTTTTGACAAATTAACTCTTACCCTACATTATAATTAATGACTCCTTTGGAATTGCTAGTGGTTTCAACATTTCTGGGTAAATAAAATGTTGTTCTATCACATGAAAACAGAACATGGAGACTGTTTTCTTTTTCACAGTTACCATGTGACAAACTTAATGACAAAGCCATAGTTCTTAATAACATAAAGTTCAGTCTTGGTATATATTCAACCAGGAATGCTTGTTGCACTATATGCACGGATGACAGACTTTTATCTTTCAAGGAAGCTTATCAGAAAAAAAAAATATTTCGTGAAAGCAAGAAAGAAAATTCAACTAAATTAAATTTACCAGAGCTGTTCCAGTTCTTGAGTTATATCATCCTATAAATTGAAAGTTGTCATGGGGTTATATATGGTACTGAAGGAAAAAAATCTTTGCTTTAAGATGAATTACTTAAGTTCAAATTCTTCATCAAAATATTTGTGTAATCTGTAGTTGGTCAAAGAACATCTATGCTTTCTATTTTCCTCAACTGAAAAATTATATTTTAAACTAGTTTGACTGTAACATAAAATCCAGAAAAGAGTCTTATTAAAAAATCACATAAGATAATAGGTTTGAAGGCTCTTCAGTATTGTAAAGGACTCTTTCAATGTGTGGAATATCTACTTGTTAGTTTAAAGCCCAAGGCCATGAAGAACCTGGAGAGGAAGAGGGTGAAGTAATGGTGCCTCAGGCTGATAGTATAAGCCAGAATGCCTATAGTTAGTAAAAATGTGGTCATGTTTGGGAAATGGTGAATGGTCATATGCAATAAGAATGTGAAGTCAAGTATAATGTATAGGCAGACAAAATAAGTTGGTGTGTGATCATCAAGGGCCTCAGATGTTATGGTACTCTTAGCCAACCTCAAACTTTTATACTGTTAAGCCCCAGGTCACTTTCCAGGGCTTGAGATGATTCTCCTTCGCAATAGGTCCAGGAAATCTGACTGCCCTCAAGGCAGTTGTTAACATATACCTCATACTATTCCATTCTAGGCTGTTTATATTTGTGTTCCCTACACATTACTGTAACAAAGAAAAGTCAAGAGGTGAAAAAGTCTCAGTATAATCTCAAGCGGGCATAAAGTTTCATGCTTTCTTTTTTTAATGAGGAAAGCTGCAGAAACATTACCTACTAGATGTGTAAAGAATAAATCAATTAATAATATTAAAACTTAGTTGTCTAAATAACTGCTAACTTATTAAAAGGTGTGTGTGCAATGCAGACTAAGTCACTTCAGTCATGTCTGACTCTTTGCAAGCCTATGGACTGTAGCCCACCAGGATCCTCTGTCCATGGGATTCTTTAGTCAAGAATATTGGAGTGGGTTGCCATGCCCTCTTCAAGGAGATCTTCCCAACCCAGGGATTGAACCCACATCTCTTTAAGTCTCCTGGATTGGCAGGCATGTTCTTTACCACTAGCGCCACCTGAAAAGCCCATTAAAAGGTGTATGAAGGTGAATTTTTTGCATCCCAAACTAGAATAGTTTTGCAGAAGGATGACCTGTTATATCTAAAAGTTAAATCAATCTTAGTATTTGAGAAATACTTATATATTGAAAAAGCAAGAGAAAATATCTCTTGAAAGTATTTTAAAATTAAAACATGCTATTCTAGGTTAACATATTGGCAAGTATACATAATTCACACAGCAGGATTCATACCAATAAACCAAAAACTTTGTGAATTACTTTAAATTATAAAGACACTATTAGCTTTTCAGACAGATAAAATTATTTGATAGAATAGAGCAACAGAAAAATAAAATCTTGACATAGTCTTTGACATCAAATTATGATACCAAAATTGTTGTCCTTTTATTACAGAATAATTGGTAGCATTGAAGGAAAAACAATTGCCTATTCTTGGCTATATGAAAATAGGATTAATGAAAAATAATTTCTTCAATTATGAAGACAGACGTTTTTTTGTATTATAGGAACAAATATCTGTTACTCATGTCTCAAACTGTGAACTACCATAAATGGTAGTTGATTTAGGGAACAGTGATGATTTAGAGAAGGAAGTATTTAGAAAAGTGGAATTTTCTTTCTTTAAATTAAAAAAAAATTCAAATTGATGGAACCTAAGTTCCAATTATTAAAGTCAGTAAAAGGAGGAATGAGGGGCTAAAGATCACATTCTTCTTAAGCAAAAGTCATTTGAGAGTAGCAGTGCCCATTTTCCTAAGGTGCACTAGATCTTTTCAGAGTTATTTTATTAATACCTCTGGCAATCATTCCCTCTATTTATCTTCTAGCCTTCAAATAATTTTTCCTCTGTGCAGAGATTATGCTGAAATCAATTTTTTTAATCTTAGCTATATATTCTTTGGAATAACATATGCTATGAGTCTGAGCTTTCTGTCTTCTTTTAATTCATTTAAATATATAACTGGGAAGAGCTCTATAAATTACTAATTCAGTTTTTTCAAACTATAGAAACACTAGAGAAAGTATGTTAATTTGTCCATGGTCAGTAATGTTTGGTAAAGATTAGCTCAAAACCCCCATTTCTTGGCATCTAACTCAATGACTTCAATGATCCTTTTAAGTCAGAGGTCCCTACCACCATTGCCATTGCTTTGTATTTCCCCAAGAATGTATCTCGCATTGCAATCCATATTTACTCAAAGGTACAAAAGCTAACATTAATAATTAGTAATCAATGACAAGTTAAACACTTTGTATTAAAAAGTTACTATATCAAATAAATGTTCATTTATAACTTACTCAAAAGCTTTATCTTATTTGGGCTCAGATTGTGGTTACTCTGTATTCTCAATTTCCCTCACCCTACAAACTCTCCTCTTTATATACCATTTTCAATGCATTCTCACTATAATAATTAAGTGTATTGTGACAGTATGAAGAAACACACTTTTACCACTAAATTTATTAGTCTCCACAATATGTTTTTTAAACATAGTTAATGTATTCCTATGAGAATTTTTGGTAATGTTTTACTAACAGGCATCAGGGTCTACCATGCATAGCCAATTTCAGAGATATATTAATTATCCCACTTTGTTGTTGTTGTTCAGTTGTGCAGTCGTCTCCAACTCTTTGCAACCCTATAGACTGCAGCACATCAGGTTTCCCTGTCCTTAACTATCTCCTGGAGTTTGTTCAAACGCATGTCCATTGAGTTGGTGATGCTATCTAACTATTTCATCCTCTGCCACCCTCGTCTCCCTTTGCGTTCAGTCTTTCCCAACATCATGGTCATTTCCAATGAGTAAGCTTTTTGCATCAGGTGTCCAAAGTATTGACACTTCAGCTTTAGCATCAGTTCTTCCAATGGATATTCAGGGTTGATTTCCTTTAGGAATGACTGATTTGATCTCCTTGCAGTCCAAGGGACTCTCAAGAGTCTTCTCCAACACCATAGTTTAAAAGCATCAACTCTTCGACATTCAGCTTTCTTTATGGTCCAAATTTCATACTCATGCATGGTAACTGGAAAAACCATAGCTTTAACTACACAGATCTTTATCAGAAAAATGATGTCTCTGCATTTTAATATGCTGTCTAGGATAGTCACAGCTTTCTTTTAATTTCATGACTGCTTTCACAGTCCGCAGTGATTTGGAAGCCCAAGAAAATAAGGTCTCTCACTGTTTCCATTGTTTCCCCATCTATTTGCCATGAAGTGATGGGACCAGATGCCATGATCTTTGCTTTTTGATTAGTTTTTGATTTTTGTTTAGTTTTAAGCCAACTTTTTCACTCTCCTATTTCTTCCTCAGCAAGAGGCTTTTTAGTTCCTCTTGCTTTCTGCCGTTAGAGTGGTATCATCTGCATATCTGAGCTGTTATTTCTTCTGGAAATCTTGGTTCAAATTATCCTACTTTAGTAAGATATATTAATTTTTCTATGACCAGATACATCAATATTCCTCTCCTCAGAAAATTTCTCTTTTCATAAAAGATATTTATTAATATGCCTTTCTTTGGGACATATGCCTTTCCTTTCCATGAATTCCTGCCCTGGTCTCTTGCATTGAGAATTGAGTGATACAACAAATCATATTTAAATATGAATGCAGTAATAGAGATAGAGGAGCTAACCACATCTTAATGTGGTTAGAGATAATTAGAATCACAAAAATCATGTTGAAAGATTGATCAATAATTAACAAAAATCAATCTTTTTCTAGAGATTCATTGGCATGTACCCAGTCCCATTTGTAACCTCTTTGTCCCGAAAACATTTTGTTTTTATACACAAAATAGTTTCTTCAAATGAAAATATATTGCAAACTCCAATAAGTAAAAGTAGAGATTGGTTGAAATGCCAGCCTAATCAGAACCCTCCCCACAATTCCCATGCTGGAGCTTGATGTTTCTCAGAGGAACACAGAGGACTCCAAAAGCACAGTTGAAGGCACAAGAAAATTGAGACTTAAAAAACTATTCTTGAATTAGAAGAAAAGAAGTCTGTCAAGGACATATCAGCTCATCATCACCTATGAGGGTAGCACCCATTCTGCTTCCCTCTCTGACTAAAAACCTTCCTGACCACATGCTCCAGACTAATTCAATTTTAGTAATAACACTGACTGAAACTTTGGACACATGCCAAAAGCATTCATATTCAAGTATCAGTAATTTTGTATTTCACTTCCTAATTTCTCTATTAAGTATGTATTTACTGAGAGGTAGAATGAAACTTTATTTAGAGAAACATCAGATATTCACAAACTGAAATTTAATCGGCTCTAGAGTCCAACTATACTGCTGCTTAAAAAGTACATGATGTTCATTGTATGGTAAATACTAAACACCAGGAAGAAATGATCACTGGAAATCCTAAAACAAATGTTTTCATAGTTCTTGGTCATACATATGACCATTCGTTGTATAATGTTTTAAAAGCTTTTATCAACTCATAATTTTTTCTGAGGTTTTTGATCAATTTGGGCTTGCTTAGTGACTCAGTGGTAAAGAATCTGTCTGCCAATTAGATGACAGGAGTTTAATCCCTGGGTGAGGAGGGTTAGGAACAAATAGAATAAACTTCCTAGGCTCAGACACAACTGAAGGCTGAAAATTGCCTCAGCCATTAGCAGTCTAACTCTGAGAGTTTTAGATCCAAATGGCAGTATCTCTGAAGGTTTCTGATTTATTTGTTGCTATATCCCAAAAGATAACAGCCCAATAACTAGTTTTTGAATGGCACTCAACAAACATTTCTTGAAAGGATGACTATGAAAAGATACCAACTTGTGGGTTTAATATTTTTTAACCACTTGATAATTTCTAGTGTAATTTTTGCCTCTACCAATTTATAGTGGTAAATCTATAACTTCACAACACTTGAGGACTTTATCTGTTGAACAAACCAATGGATCTCTGTACTTGATATTGGCATGTGTTCAATTAATTTTATTAGGTGAATAACACTCTCCTAGGTCATTCTATCCTTCTTCCATAAGGAAATACACCCCTTGTTTCAATTTCAACCACTAAGGTATAATTCCATGATATTGCTTATCCTCTTTTCCAAATTTCTCAAAATACTCACATAATTGAATAAAACACTTAAACTAAGTATTCTCCCAAGAGCCAAACCAGAGCATGTTGACAAATGAAGTTCATAACCTTCCTCTAATCCATCATTCTTTCTGAATTTCTGTATTACATAAAAGTACCCATCACCCCCAGGCTCATAAACCTGAGTCATATTTGCTTGTTTTGTCTCCTTCACACCTTATATCAAATTGAGCATAAAGTTCTGCCAAATCTTCTTCAAATGTATTATGCAACAAGTATTTAATAAGCATTTATGACCTACAAGACATTGTAAGAGGCACTGATAGAAAAAAATGACCTCCAATATCAAAAGGCTTACAATGTTATAAGAATATTAGAAACAGACAAATGACTAATATGCTACAGAATAAAAAATATTCTTTAACAAACATGAATGCACAGTATATGCACACAGGATACACCATTCTCTTGTAGAAGCTCACAAGAGGCTATGCCTATTTTAACTTATACAAAAATATATTATGGAGAAAGACTTTGAAAGTATAGGTGGAGATGAAGATGTCATGAGATGTTGCTTAAATCACATGTAACCATAATGTATGTGAGTCGTATAGACTGATGTCAATGAACAATGGGGAGACAAGAAAGTGCTGCACTTGAAGCAATACTCTACAAGATTAATTCATAAAATCCATCATGTTTGCAACACACAAAAAGAAATTGAAGTCAGAAATTAGAGTCCAAAGGAAAATATTTATTTGATATGTACATAAACCTAGGTAATTATAAGAATAAGCAGACAATAGATATGATATGTAGAAATTCACCATGTTATATTTAGAAACTCTCTGGATTTGGAAAGGAAGATAATGATATGGTGACATAAAAAGTGCTTTCATGACATTATCTCACCTTGATGCTAAAACAAACTTTTTTAAAATAAAAAGATATAGTTTCATGTTATTAGAATGCAAACTGAGCCCAAGCAATATAAATAATTTGCTTAGGGTCATCATAGATAATCTAGAGTAGAGTAGAAACTGTGGCAGAGTAGAAACTCTGACCCATGCTCGCTTGTTGTCAGTGTAGTTTTCTATATTTAAAAGTATAGGAAGATAATAATTGGAATTTAGTCAGAATTGAGCTTTTCCATTTCCACAGTCTAAGAAGGAAGAAAAGGATCTTGGCTCTAAGTGGCTCACCCTAAATAGAACTATTGCCTGCAATTATCCATTTATTTAATCCATGTCAGAACATATGAATTAAAGGAAATCAGTCCTGAATATTCATTGAAAGGACTGATGCTGAAGCTGAAGCTCCAATACTTTGGCCCCCTAATGCAAAGAACTGACTCATTTGGAAAGACTCTGATGCTAGGAAAGATAGAAGGCGGGAGGAGAAGGGGATGACAGAGGATTAGATGGTTTAGATATTATCACTGACTAAATGGACATGAGTTTGAGTAAGCTCCAGGAGTTGGTGATGGACAGGGAGGCCTGACGTGCTGCAGTCCATGGGGTCTCAAAGA
Organism: Antilocapra americana; assembly: GCA_007570785.1. Lineage (NCBI taxonomy): Eukaryota > Metazoa > Chordata > Mammalia > Artiodactyla > Antilocapridae > Antilocapra > Antilocapra americana. The sequence goes on from ML664161.1 coordinate 27,665,005, forward strand.
GTCAGATACAACTAAGCGACTGAACGGAACTGAACTTAACAGAACTGAGCTGAGGATACTCTTCAGAGGCAATCCCTTCCTTCCAAATTCCAGCATGTTGCACCTGAAACTAGAGTTCTGCTCTGGTAGCTATTCCCCTGACAGACTGTCAAAGGAGAGCACTAGAGGGAGGCTGCAAGGCTGGAAGGCAGGGCTGGCCCCAATGTTTGTTATTGTTGTTGTTTACTTGGGGGGAGCTCTGTCAGTTTGTGTTTTCTGTGGGAAGCCCCTGCACAAAGCTTTGTCCCCATGATGGTAGACATTGTTTCTAGAGCAGCAGAATCCCCTTCTCAGCAGTCTGAGGCACTCTTCTGAGCTGTAACTCACCAGGTGAGAAGGAGCTGAGCCCTCTTCTAAGAAGTCTCATTTTCAGATCTACAGGACCCTTTTGCCCCTGTTCTTTGTTCCCTCAGCTGTAGGGGTGGCAAGGCAGTAACTTCGGGTTGCTGCCACTTCTCCTACACCTTTGAATTTTTCTTTTATTCTTTTAATAGTTGGTAATTTTATACCTAATTAAAATAATTTTCATTACATCTTCTGTATCTGATGATTAGTGTGATTTCTGTTTCCTGTTTGGGCTATAATTCATCTGGTTTCCTAAGACTCCCCTATTAACCAAATATCTAAGGGAGGACTTCACTTGCCTCTTGCTAACATCACTAAATATTAAATATGTGCCCCAAACTGTATCCATCACTAACATTCCTAATAGTTCTAATGCTTGCTTGACAAAAAAATGTGCTTCTCAACATCCAAGAAAATATATTCCTCCTGGTTTTATATATATACATACACACACATATATGCTTTTATTGTGATTTAGGCAAGGAAGCATAGAGAGGGCTTCCTCTCTATGTATATGGTTTTAAAATGCCCTCTCTATGCTTCCTTATTTAAATCATCATTATCTATCAATATTTTTTTCTTTCTTTCTCTGTCTTGAATTACCATTTAATCAACACATTCCCTGGCTAGCTACATAATTTCCAACCACTGGAATGATTTTTATTTACAGAAATCATATAAATATTATATATTGATAAACTATAAATATACATTATATATTATATTATATGAATTATAATCTGTTTATATAGCATGATAATACAGAGAATGGTGTTCTACTTTCAAAAGAATAACAAAAAAATTATCATTTGTTGTTATTTTTTAGTTGCTAAGTCATGTCTGACCCTTTGCAACACCATGGACTATGGCCCACCAGGCTCTTCTGTTCATGCATGAGATTTCCCAGACAAAAATACTGAAGTGGATTGCTTTGATCCCAACACAAAGATCAAATCCACATCTTCTGTTTGGCAGAAGGATGCTTTACCACTGAGCCACCAGGGAAGCCCAACACTAGGAAAGTGCTGAAGCAAAATTGTTTATCCATTAAGTGGAATATCATACAGATAATTAGAGTCTCTTGGACAGCAAGAAGATCAAACTGGTCAATAGTAAAGAATACCAGTCCTAGATATTCATTGGAAGGACTGATGCTAAAGCCGAAGCTCCAATACTTTGGCCCCTGATGTAAAGAACTGACTCATTGGAAAAGACCCTGATGCTGGGAAAGATTGAAGGCAGGAGGAGAAGAGGATGACAGAGGATGAGATGATTTGATGGCATCACCAACTCGATGGACATGAGTTTGAGCAAGCTTCAGGTGTTGGTGATGGACAGGGAAGCCTGGTGTGCACCAGTCCATGGGGTCACAAAGAGTTGGACAAAACTGAGTGACTCTACTGAACTGAATTACAATATCAAGTATAGAGATTTTAAGTAACATGGGAAAAATGATTGTGACAATGTATATGAACAAATTAAGTTATCATGTGTAACTATAACATGACCCCCTACTATATAAAATTCATAGAAGAAAAACCATGGGGAAAAAAAACCAAAATGTCAATAGCAATTACCTCTAGATAGATCATGCATAATTTCTCTTTGACTTCTAGATACTATTATAATCAGAAAAAGAGAAAGGAGCAAAATCTTATTAAATAAAAGAGGAAATTGAGTGTAGTATATTTGATTATCTCCTAATTTTCTTCATAGTCCATTACCATTTTCCACTTTCTTCTGAATTCTCACATGGTCCTTAGAAAAGGAAAATTTGTCTACATTACTCCAAATGTATTCAAAGGATCTTATGTAGTTCTCTGAATGCAGTAATGGTGGAAGGCAGATGTCAATCAGATGGAGTCATTTTTCTAACTATAATTTGCCAACTACATACAATTTTCAAGATGATATCCTCATCAATGCAGGGTAATGAAGGACATAAAAGCTAGAGCCAGAAGGCTTGGACTTATTTCTGGGTTTAATATTTTCAAACAGAGTATCTTTAGGAAGATCACTTAACTTTTCTGAAACTTATTTATGACTCTAGAAAGGTATCTTTTCTGAGACCTCACAGGATTGCTTTGACGACATGAAAGAGATTAAATTTGCTGTTAAAATGGTATATAAACTGAAATAGTCACATGAAATAAAGTATTTTTTCTTCAAATTATTTTCCTTCTAGGAATACTTGGCTCAAAATTCTTAAAACCACATCATTCCTCAAGCCTATAAATGTTGCTCCAAAAGCTCCGTTTTTGTAAACATCCATCATAATATTATATTTTGAGTACAAATAGATTACAAATAAATGGAATTTCCCTGCCAGGAGCAGTACCTTTTGGAAATTTCGTCTCTCTCTCTCTCTCTCTCTCTCTCTCTCGTTTTCCTTGCTGTCGAATTTAGGTATATCACTTAAACCTGTAAGATGACATACATAAACACAGACAAAACATTTGTTTAAGATGAAGAGCTGTGTCTTATAAGTTGACTTTCCAATGAAGCAGGTTCCTGGGAGGTCTATATTGCTATAATATATCTTAATTGATCACAGTCAGCATAAGTCATTTTAATGGCATCATTATTCTCACATTCCCCTGTTTAGGATTCTGAATTTTAAGAAGAACATATTTCACACAGCAGCTTTCACAAATATAATCAATGATAGGGAAATACTGCTTTTGTTGCCAATCCTATTTTCATACAGGCCTTCATTATTTGAATAAATATTTTCAATATTAATAACAAGAATATATGATGACTGGGCTTAATAAATATTTAATTTTCATATTACCTACTTGGCATTCAAATAGTTTAGTTTAGTTCATTTTGGTTCAGTTCAGTCGCTCTGTCATATCCAACTTTTTGCAACTCCATGAACCACAGCACGCCAGGCCTCCCTGTCCATCTCCAACTCCAGAGGTCTACCCAAACTCATGTTCATTGGGGCAGTGATAGCATCCAACCATCTCATCCTCTGTTGTCCCCTTCTCCTCCTGCCCTCAGTCTTTCCCAGCATCAGGGTCTTTTCAAATGACTCAGCTTTTCAACAGGTGGCCAAAGTATTGTAGTTTCAGCTTCAGAATCAGTCCTTCTAATGAACGCCCAGGACTGATCTCCTTTAGGATGGACTGACTGGATCTTTTGCAGTCCAAGGGACTCTCAAGAGTCTTCTCCAACACTACAGTTCAAAAGCATAATTCTTCGACACTCAGCTTTCTTTATAGTCCAACTCTCACATCCATACATGACTACTAGAAAAACCAGAGCCTTGACTAGATGGACCTTTGTTGGCAAAGTAATGTCTCTGCTTTCTAATATGCTATCTAGGTTGGTCATAACATTCCTTCCAAGGAGTGTCTTTTAATTTCATGGCTGCAATCACCATCTGCAGTGATTTTGGAGCCACAAAAAATAAAGTCAGCCACTGTTTCCACTGTTTTCCCATCTATTTGCCATGAAGTGATGGGATTGGATGCCAAAATCTTAGTTTTCTGAATGTTGAGCTTTAAGCAACTTTTCCACTCTCCTCTTTCACTTTCATCAAGAGGCTCTTTAGTTCTTCACTTTCTGCCATAAGGGTGGCGTTGCCTGAATATCCGAGGTTATTGATATTTCTCCCAGCAATCTTGATTCCAGCTTGTGCTTCTTCCAGCCCAGCGTTTCTCATTATGTACCCTGCATATAAGTTAAATAAGCAGGGTGACAATATATAGCCTTGATGTACTCCTTTTCCTACTTGGAACCAGTCTGTTGTTCCATATCCGGTTCTAACTGTTGCTTCCTAAACTGCGTACAGGTTTCTAAAGAGGCAGGTAAGGTGGTTTTGTACTCCCATCTCTTGAAGAATTTTCCACAGTTTATTGTGATCCACACAGTCAAAGACTTTGACATAGTCAATAAAGCAGAAATAGATGTTTTTCTGAAACTCTCTTGCTTTCTCGATGATCAAGAGGATGTTGGCAATTTGATCTCTGGTTCTAATGCCTTTTCTAAAACAAGCTTGAATATCTGGAAGTTCATTTTTCACATATTACTGAAGCCTCGCTTGGAGAATTTTGAGCATTATATTGCTAGCTTGTGAGATGAGTGTAATTGTGCAGTAGTTTGATTATTCTTTGGCACTGCCTTTCTTTGGGATCAGAATGAAAACTTATCTTTTCCTGTCCTGTGGCCATTGTTGACTTTTCAAAATTTGCTGGCATATTGAGTGCAGCACTTTCATACAGCATCATGTTTCAGGATTTGAAATAGCTCAACTGGAATTCCATCACCTCCACTAGCTTTGTTCATAGTCATGCTTCCTAAGGCCCACTTGACTTCACATTCCAAGATGTCTGGCTCTAAGTGAGTGATCACATCATTGAGGTTATCTGGGTCATGAAGATCTTTTTTGTACAGTTCTTCTGTGTATTCTTGCCACTTCTTCTTAATATCTTCTGCTTCTGTTAGGTCCATACCATTTCTGTCCTTTATCGAGCCCATCTTTGAATGAAATGTTCCCTTGGTATCTCTAATTTTCTTGACGAGATCTCTAGTCTTTCCCATTCTGTTGTTTTCCTCTATTTCTTTGCACTGATCACTGAGGAAGGCTTTCTTATCTCTCCTTGCTGTTCTTTGGAACTCTGCATTCAGATGGGAGTATCTTTCCTTTTCTCATTTGCTTTCCACTTCTCTTCTTTTCTTAGCTATTTGTAAGGCCTCCTCAGATGACCATTTTTCTTTTTGCATTTCTTTTTCTTGGTGATGGTCTTAATCCCTGTCTCCTGTACAATGTCAGGAACCTCTGTCCATAGTTCATTAGATACTCTGTCCATCACATCTAGTCCCTTAAATCTATTTCTCACTTTCACTGTATAATCACAAGGGATTTGACTTGTTTTCCCCATTTTCTTCAATTTAAGTCTGAATTTGTCAATAAGTAGTTCATGATCTGAGCCATAGTCAGCTCCCCATCTTATTTTTGATGGCTGTATAGAGCTTCTCCATCTTTGCCTACAAAGAATAGTTACCATGTTTTAATGTTATGATGATGTCTTATGCATAGATTGCCTCAGCTTCCCACTGCTGTTGTTTAGTCACTAAGTCATGTCCAACTCCTTTGCAATCCCATGGACTGTAACCTGCCAGGCTCCTTTGTCCAAGGGATTTCCCATGTAAGAATTTGGGAGTGGGTTGTCATTTCCTTCTTCAGGGGACAGGGATCTAAGCCTTGTCTCTTGCACTTAACCATCAGGGAAGCCCAACCTCTCTTTAAAGAAATATATTTGTTAAGACTGAGATGATAAGAAAGTGAAGAATGCATCTTCATTTTCCCCTTTTAGGAAGAGGCCAACAAAACTGAAAAGCTGTAAGAATTCATAGAGGTTATTTGTTTCAAACTTCTTCCCAATTCTGAATGCTCTCATCTGCAATCAGACTAGATCATCTCTTGAATATTTCCTGACTTGAAATAAAGTACACATGTACTTCAAGGAAGTCTATGCTCTTGAATGGATTCATCTATTTCCTTCATTCAAGTATTGAGCATCCTCTAATACAAAGCTGTGAATGGGAATAGATGAGATGAGTCAAGATGCTTGCTGCTCACAAAGTGCAGAAAAATGATTTGGAATTCATCCGTTTGTTGTTGTTAGTCGCTCAGTCATGACCAACTCTTTGTGACACCATGGACCGCAGTATGTCGGGTTTCCCTGTCCTTAAGTATCCCAGAGCTTGCTCAAACTTATGTCCATTCAGTCAGTGATGCCATCCAACCATCTTGTCCTCTACTGTCCCATTTCCCTCCTGCCTTCTATGTTTCCCAGCATCCGGGTCTTTTCCAGTGAGTCAGTTTTTCACATCAAGTGGCCAAAGTATTGGAGCTTCAGCTTCAGCATCAGTCTTTCCAATGAATATTCAGGGATGATTTCCTTTAGGATTATCTGGTTTGATCTTGCAGTCCAAGGGACTCTCAAGAGTCTTCTCCAACACCACAGTTCAAAAGCATCATCAGTTCTTTGGTGCTCAGCATTTTTATGATCCAACTCTCACATCCGTACATGAACTACTGGAAAAACCATAGCTTTGACTATGGTTCATCTCTAGTACAGTTTGAATCATACTCTACTACACATGTGATACTGTACCTTTTTTCTGGATGGAATTTAAATTTCATGAGAGCAGAGTCCATGTTTTATTAATTTTCACACCCAGCACTGAATAAATATTGTTTAATAGTGAATGGGGGGCATAATAACTTTTAAATAGTGAATTTACATTGAACAGAAATTACTGTTTAACTTGCACATAATGAAACTATTTTGAAACTGTCCAGTATAAACATTCCTCATCTTTCCAAGGCCAGCCTAAATATCATAAATATTTTGTAACACACTCTTGCCTTCTACAAACCAAATGTCCTCTGTTCCTTTGTTTCTTCTCTATTCATGACAATGTTCTGACTGTTCACAATATTGATTTTCTTCTCTGGACATGCTGTAGTTTGTCAACATCCTGACTTATCAAGGAATAAAACAAAAATAGGGGAGAATGTATGAAAAGAATGGCTTATTTGCAAACTTTAAAAATTGTGTTTTTAGCTGAGTAAGTAGCCTGAAAATGGAAAATAAAAAGTCTCAATTGCCAGGAAAGAAAATGTGAGTCGGAGGACTCAGGTGTTTTTCCTAGTCTATTTATCATCCACTTTTGGCTTGTTTTCATAGCCCAGATCCTTAAATTTTAGTTCCATGCATTTCTTTCCATTTAGATAAGAAGCGTACTTATAATGACTGAGTTTCTGACAATATAGTAGTTAGAGATCTTGATTTAGACTCCATTAGTTTACAGAAACATTTTTAATCTTCGTCAGTATTTGGTTTCTAGGACCCAGAATTGTTTTCTAGGCTTTCAGTGTGCAACTTTTGATGAAACAATGGCATGTGTCATTGATATTATGGTTATTTACAAATTTACTCCAAGCTAAGTCTGGTATAACTTTTAAGGTTCAACAACTGAACCTAATATCATAAAGCATATAAGCAACAGATAAGATCATTTCATCCTTTTATCCCACAGCTCCACCATTTTTGTACCTTCAGCCTATCAAGTGTCTCTTCTCCATAAAGTCTTTCTCATGTTTACTCAAAGATAATGGATTTTTATTTTGCATATGGCCTCTCCATAAGATAAATCCTCACTTTTCAATCAACAAATACTGAAAAAGAAAAACTCGAGACTAGTTTGGGGATTTTTTTTTCACTTTGAAATGAAATGGGAAAAATTAATTGACTAGTTTTATTTTATCTCTGTTGAGAAAAAAACTATGCAAAAAATGGTGTTTATATTTTTGAGAATGATGGATGATATAAATCAAGGTTGAGGAGTCAGGTTTGTTTTATAAGATTTGTATGGAGTCTGTAAGTTCTTATTCTATAACTGTTTTGAGGGGAATCTAGGAGGGCAGGATACCTAGAATATTCCCTTCACAGTGCAGTATTATGAGCCCATAAGGAATCATTTTATTTATAATATTCATTTATGGATGTATAAAAAAACTGTTTTATAAATACATTCCATACACTCATTCTATTTTTCTTTCCTGTATGCCACAGTAGGCAATCAATTACATCAAGAAAAGATCAACTTCATTCAGGGAACCACAAGTGTTTTTGTTTTCACAAAGGTAGAAACGTAGTTTAATTGATCCTTGTCTGCCACATTTAAAAATGAGTGTGACTTGCAGGGAAATCTAAAATGGAAAGAGTAAAGGTGATAAATAAACTTTACAGTAACCTTACAAATAAAGAAAACAGATTAATCAAACTTTTTCAAATGAGGCATTTTAAATGCAAAAAGAACAAGTACAGAGAATCCCATCTTTTATACATGAAAACAAAAAAGATAAGGTTTGTTAAGAAATAAAATTCAAATTTCATAGGTACACATACATTTCTCTAGAGTCACTAGATGTGACAGAAGATATGACATTTTCTCTGTGATTCTCTATCATAGATGATTGTGATCCACTGGTAAAGTTTCTAGAATAAATTTATTTACTATTGAGATCCATCTTTAATTGAGACAAAACCTATCTATGCTCTTCCATGGTCAGTCCAGTCAAAAATGTAAAGTTTACTAACAACTCTACCTTTAGCATAATATATTCTTTAAATCCTATCCACTTACTAATAGTTATATAGTTAAAGAAGTAGAGTGCTGATCAACCTGTATTGATTCTAGCCCCTACACTCATTAGATAAGCAATTAAAGCAAATACTTCTCATGGATCCCATGGACTGCAGCACAACAATCTTCCCTGTCCTTCACTAACTCCCTGAGTTTGCTCAAACTCGTGTCCATTGAATCAGTGATGCCATCTAACCATCTCATCCTTTGTCATCCCCTTCTCCTCTTGCCTTCAGTCTTTCCCAGCATCAGGATCTTTTCCAATGAGTCAGCTCTTTGAATCAGATGCCCAAAGTATTGGAACTTCAGCTTCAGCATCAGTCCTTCCAATGAATAGTCAGGGTTGATTTCCTGTAAGATTGACTAGTTTGATATCCTAGCTGTCCAAGGGAGTATCAAGAGTCTTCTCCAAAACCATAGTTCAAAAACATCAATTCTTTGGTACTCAGTGTGTTTTATGGCCCAACTCCTACATCCGTGTATGACTACTGGAAAATCCATAGCTTTGACTATACAGATGGCAAAAATATTTTCTTCCAAAGATTAAATGTCTTTCAATTTCATGGCTTCAGTCACCATCCGCAGTGAATTTGGAGCCCAAGAAAACAAAACCTGTCACTGTTTTCATTGTTTCCCCATCTATTTGCCATGAAGTGATGAGGCCAGATGCCATTAAGCCAGCTTTTTCAGTCTTCTCTTTAAACTTCCTCAAAAGGCTCTTTAGTTCCTCTTTGCTTTCTGCCATTAGGATGGTGTCATCTTCACATCTGAGGTTTTTGATATTTCTCTCAGCAATATTGATTCCAGCTTGAGCTTCAACTAGCCTGGTATTCTGCGTGATGTTTAACTTTCACATAAAAGATAAATGAGCAAAGTAACAATATACAGCCATGGCATACTTCTTTCCGAATTTGGAACCAGTCTGTTGTTCCATGCTTGATTTTAACTGTTGCTTCTTGACCTGCATACAGGTTTCGCAGAAGGCAGGTAAGATGGTCCAGAATTCTCATCTCTTTAAGAATTTTCCACAATTTGTTGTGATCCATACCATCAAAGGCTTTATTTATTTTAGTCAATGAAGTAAAAGTAGATGTTTTTCAGAAATCTCCTTGCTTTTTCTATCATCCATTTCAGTTCAGTTCAGTTGCTCAGTCATGTCCAACTCTCTGTGATCCCATGAACTGCAGCACGCCAGTCCTCCCTGTCCATCACCAATCCCAGAGTCCACACAAACACATATCCATAGAGTCAGTGATGCCATCCAGCCATCTCATCCTCTGTCGTCCCCTTCTCCTTCTGCCTGCAATCCTTCCCATCATCAGGGTCTTTTCCAATGAGTCAACTCTTCGCATGAGGTGGCCAAAGTATTGGAGTTTCAGCTTCAACATCAGTCCTTCCAATGAACACCCAGGACTGATCTCCTTTAGGATGGACTTGTTGGATCTCCTTGCAGTCCAAGGGACTCTGAAGAGTCTTCTCCAACACCACAGTTCAAAAGCATCAGTTCTTTGGTACTCCGCCTTTTTCACTGGCCAACTCTCACATCCATACATGACTACTGGAAAAACCATAGCCTTAATTAGATTGGACCTTTGTTGGCAAAGTAATGTCTCTGCTTTTCAATATGCTATGTAGGTTGGCCATAGCTTTCTTTCTAAGGAGTAAGCATCTTTTGATTTCATGGCTGCAATCACCATCTGTCGTGATTTTGGAGCCCCCAAAAAATAAAGTCTGACACTGTTTCCCCATTGATTTGCCATGAAGTGATGGGACCAGATGCCATGATCTTAGTTTTCTTAATGTAGAGCCTTAAGCCAACTTTTTAATTCTCCTCTTTCATTTCATCAGGAGGCTTTTTAATTCCTCTTCACTTTCTGCAATAAGTGTGGTATCATCTGCATATCTAAGGTTATTGATATTTCTCCCGGCAAACTTGATTCCAGCTTGTGCTTCTTCCAGCCAGCATTTCTTATGATGTACTCTGCATGTAAGTTAAATAAGCAGGGTGACAATATACAGCCTTGACATACTCCTTTCCCTCTTTGGGACCAGTCTGTCATTCCATGTCGAGTTCTAACAGTTGCTTCCTGACCTGCATACAGATTTCTTAAGAGACAGGGCAGATGGTCTGGTATTTCCATCTTCTTAAGAATTTTCCACAGTTTATTGTGATCCATATAGTCAAAGGCTTTGGCATAGTTAATAAAGCAGAAATAGATGTTTTTCTGGAACTCTTGCTTTTTCAGTAATCCAGTGAATGTTGGCAATTTGATCTCTGGTTCCTCTGCCTTTTCTAAAACCAACTTGAACATCTGGAAGTTCGTGGTTCATGTATTGCTGAAGCCTGGCTTGGAGAAGTTTGAGCATTATATTGCTAGCTTGTGAGATGAGTGCAATTGTGCAGTAGTTTGAGCATTCTTTGGCATTGCCCTTCTTTGGGATTGGAATGAAAACTGACCTTTTCCAGTCCTGTGGCCATTGCTGAGTTTTCAAAATTTGCTGGCATATTGAGTGCAGCACTTTCACAGTATCATCCTTCAGAATTTGAAATAGCTCAACTGGAATTCCATCACCTCCACTAGCTTTGTTTGTAGTGATGCTTCCTAAGGCCCACTTGACTTCACATTCTAGGAGGTCTGGCTCTAGGTGAGTGATCACATCATAGAGGTTATCTGGGTCATGAAGATCTTTTTTGTACAGTTCTTCTGTGTATTCTTGCCACTTCTTCTTAATATCTTCTGCTTCTGTTAGGGTCATACCATTTCTGTCCTTTATCGAGCTCATCTTTGAATGAAGTGTTCCCTTGGTATCTCTAATTTTCTTAATGAGATCTCCAGTCTTTCCCATTCTGTTGTTTTCCTCTATTTCTTTGCATTGATCACTAAGGAAGGCTTGCTTATCTCTCCTTGCTATTCTTTGGAACTCTGCATTCAGATGGGAATATCTTTCCTTTTCTCCTTTGCTTTTCACTTCTCTTCTTTTCACAGCTACTTTCAAGGCCTCCTCAGACAGTCATTTTGCTTTTTTGCATTTCTTTTTCTTGGTGATGGTCTTAATCCCTGTCTCCTCTACAATGTCACGATCCTCCGTCCATAGTTCATCAGGCACTCAGGCTATCAGATCTAGTCCCTTAAATCTATTTCTCACTTTCACTGTATAATTATAAGGGATTTGATTTAGGTCATACCTGAATGGTCTAGTGGTTTTACCTATTTTCTTCAATTTAAGTCTGAATTTGGCAATAAGGAGTTTATGATCTGAGCCACAGTCAGCTCCTGGTGTTGTTTTTGCTGACTATATAGAGCTTCTCCATCTTTGGCTGCAAAGAATAAAATCAATCTGATTTCAGTGTTGACCATCTGGTGATGTCCATGTGTAGAGTCTTCTCTTGTGTTTTTGGAAGAGGATGTTTGCTATGACCAGGGCATTCTTTGGCAAAACTCTCTTAGCCTTTGTCGTGCTTCATATTGTACTCCAAGGCCAAATTTGCCTGTTACTCCAGATGTTTCATCACTTCCTACTTTTGCATTCCAGTCCCCTATAATGAGAAGAACATCTTTTTCAGGTGTTAGTTCTAAAAGATCTTGTAGGTCTTCATAGAACTGTTCAACTTCAGCTTCTTCAGCGTTGCTGGTTGGGGCATAGTCTTGGATTACCATGATATTGAATGGTTTGCCTTGGAAATGAACAGAGATCATTCTGTCATTTTTGAGATCGCATCCAAGTAATGCATTTTGGACTCTTTTGTTGACCATGATGCTTACTTCATTTCTTCTAAGGGATTCCTGCCCACAGTAGTAGATATAATGGTCATTTGAGTTAAATTCACCCATCCCAGTCCATCTTAGTTCACTGTTTCCTAGAATGTTGATGTTCACTCTTGCCATCTCCTGTTTGACCACTTCTAATTTGCCTTGATTCATGGACCTAACATTCCAGATTCCTATGCAATATTGCTCTTTACAACATCAGACCTTGGTTTTATCACCAGTCATATCCACAATTGGGCATCAGTTTTGCTTTTGCTCCATCCCTTCATTCTTTCTGGAATTATTTCTCCACTGATCTCCAGTAGCATATTGGGCACCTACCGACCTGGGGAGTTCATCTTTTAGTTTCCTATCTTTTTGCCTTTTCATACTGTTCATGGGGTTCTCAAGGCAAGAATACCAAAGTGGTTTGCCATTCCTTTCTCCAGTGGACCACATTCTGTCAGACCTCTCCACCATGACCCTTCCGTCTTGGGTGGCCCCACATGGCATGGCTTAGTTTCATTGAATTAGACAAGGCTGTGGTCCATGTGATCAGACTGGCCAGTTTTCTGTGATTATGGTTCTAGCATGTCTGCCCTCTGATGCCCTTTCGCAACACTTAACCTCTTGCTTGGATTTCTCCTACCTTGGACGTGGGGTATCTATTCATGATCCATTGGGTGTTGGCAATTTGATATCTGGTTCCTCTGCCTTCTCTAAACCTAGCTTGTACATCTAGAGGCTATCAGTTCATGCACTGTTAAATCTTACATCCTGTACTGTTGATCTTAGATCGAAGGTCAACATATGTATGCCTCCACAATGAGGAAAGTGTCACCTGACAGAGATGTGCCAATTAGTTATTCTAAAGGACTACTCTTTTTCTTTATTTACTTTGAGTATTGATTGTTCAATTTTTCTTTTGACACTATAAAGGCTGCCTACCATACTGCTAATAAATCATCTTTTAGTCTAAACTAACTACAGTAGGTTTCTGTTTCTTACAAACAATCCAGCTTGTATATTACCAATTATAACTAATGTACAACCGATTTAGTTTAGAAGGTAGTTTTATGGGTATAACACAGATTTAACTACTAGAATATTAATACCAGTCTGATGGGCTGACAGTTTTTATATCAGCAATATTGATAGGAAATGATAAGGTCACAATTACTGTTAAAAATCCTCTAATTCAACTCAGTTTAAATAGAATCTTCCTATAAGTCTAGAAATACATGAAAAATGAAAGCACTGAACACTGAGGCATTCTGCTCTCAGACAGACATAAGAGGTGCCTGTCACTGAACCTACTGCAACCACTCCTCTTCCTACCCAAGAGGTCCTGAGTTCTCAGCTGCTGATTTGCAAGCCATGAATCTGTCTGGAAATCAATGAATCAGCTTCTGGCAATGGCAATTCCTCCCTCTGTAATTACCTTGACACATCCTTCCACAGAGATCCCCCAAACAATACTGTTCAGGCTGAAGTGTGTTCTGTAGAGGACAAAATAATTTATATCCAAATAATGTCATAGAAAAGGTTATCTTTTTAAAGTAATCTTATCAGGAAAATTCCACTGTAAAGCTGTCTCCAAACTACTGGTTCAAATTTTTCACTGCAAAGGCAGAGATGAATTGTTTGATAAAAAGTATATAACTGTCTCAAAGATATTCCAAATTGGATTCCATAGTTACCCAATTATTATTTTTTCTCAATTTTTCTAGAATTTCTTGAATTCAAGACCTGGCAGTATAACCTTTGAAAATTGAGTACTAGAAGAATTCACATCTAAGAGAGTCAGCTGGGAGTCTAGCGACACTTGAACCCTATCCCCATTTCTAATCTTCCTAGTGGGCTATGACTAGCCCAGTTTTCTTCTTTTTTTCCCGATTTATTAACAATTAGCAATATAGGAAAACTTTACAACTCCCCTTATCAGTGTTAGAAGAATCCTACATATAATACAGAAAGGCCTATGAATATACTATTATGTGACCAAAATTTGTTCTGCAATTGGAACATTATTTAATTGTTTTTCTATAAAAATTCAGCTGATGATACTCTCGTTATTTAGTGACAGAACACAGGACAAGTCTGGCATTTCAACCATCCAAACAGCACAAGTAAAAGCAAAGTATGACTATAGTAGATGAATATTGTCCTGATTCTAAAATAAAGAAAATTAACAATTTTTAAAAGTTGGATTCTTGCAAGCCTGAAGACATATTTTGAACCTTTCAGATGTGTCAGAAAACCAAGATCTTCCAAATCCAAGATATGAAATATCTGTGCGTGTATGTGTTCTAAGTCACTTCAGTCATGTCTGACTTTTTGCGACCCTATGAACTGTAGCCCTCCAGGCTCCTCTGTTCGTGGGATTCTCCAGGCAAGTATACTGGGGTGGGTTGCCATGCCTTCCTCCAGAGGATCTTCCTGACCCAGGGATCAAACACATCTTTTATATCTCCTGCACTGATAGGCAGATTCTTTACCACTAGTGTCCCATCTGTTTATGAATGGACTAAATATAAGATCCAGTCTGGATGATAAATGCTGGAGGGCGAGGGAGCCTTCAAGACTTATTACAATGTGTTTAAATTTTGGTGCTATATAAACCTAGTAATACTATATTTAATCATTCAGTAGTGGGAAATCAAAGTATATGTCACAATAGTATCCAGTGAGAATTTATGTAATTTTCATTTTGCTAAAATCAAAAGAAGTACAAATAAATTGTTCTTGGATCCTAGGCTTCCATAGCTTCTTCAGATAAAAGAAAAAAATGAACAAGGAAAGGACTGAATCTGTACAAAATCATTATCAACAAGCTACATAAATCATTACAAAGTCTCATGGGAAGTTCATGAACCAATTTTTGCAAAGATGGAGACGGCTATCACCAAGTACATTTCTATTCTGGCTAATTCCAAACATAACTTTCCTGGGAATTAGCACTAACTCACACTAACTCAAAAGTATGCTATAAGTGATTGTTATTCTAACCCAGTTTCATAAGGTCAGTTACAGTTTAGTAATAAGATGTGAAGGAGTTTGTGACTCTAGGGTACACATTGACTGAAATTTTATGTTTACAGACATGTTAATCTCTTAATTATGTGGGTGACAGGATTCCTCCTCCTGCCTGTTACCCTCTCATTCCCTCTCAGGTCTTTGAAGAGGGTGAGAGACTCAAACTAGGAATCAATGCTCTTCCTATATTAAACCTCCACAAGGGCATCCATGGACAAATCTCAGTGATTCTGGAATCAATTTTTGTCTCTTAAATACCTGTACCTCTGTTAAATTAGAACACTCTTTGATATTAGTGTCCTTTAGGGTTAGTAATTGAATATGCATCATTATTTTTTAATAACTATCTTTCTTCTTAGAATTGCTTCCTTTTGTCTGTTATTTTCCTTTTTTGGGGAGGATCTAAGTTCTTGGTTCTGAGAGTGTCCTGATATAACCTTGCTGTGTATTTGAGCTAGCATAATGATAGTCCTAAGGAATTCCCTATGGAGACTCTCCTTTGTATCTGATATTTCTAAAGATAAGATCAGATGAGACCCTGAGCTGATTCCTTAATCCACCCAGATATTTAACTAAGTTAACTTAAGGTGATTTCTTATTCAGAGATTTGATGTCTTTATGAACTCATCCTAATCATCTCTTATAAGGTCAATTAACTTCACCTTTTTCTGCATTTGCCAGCTAGCAACATCATGTATGACCTTGACCACAATAGGCCTGGCTAAGTAATATAGGATTGAGTATGTCCAGGTCTGGAAAAATAATTGATAGCACATAGCTTATTGAAGCTGAAAGAGCAGTGTCACTTCTGTCTGTGAGGGCAGGCACATTAAAACATAAAGGCTAATCTGTGGGCTCACAGAGCCCCACTAATCCTTGCCAACCATAAGCTGCTTTGCAAATTTTATCATGAACTTGCAAAGCTTGTTTGCAGCTCTCTAAAAATCACAGAATCACTGAAACTCTTGGTTGGAGGACCCCATAAGGTCATTGACTAACAGCATTCATTAACCTATCTCTAGTCAGTTTTCTTTAAAGCATTTCTGACAGAGGAGAAGATTCTCTTAGTCTCAAATTTCTCAAGGAGAAGACAGTTCATAACCTCTTTTGTAGTTCCTTCTGTTCAAAAACATTTCAAAGATAGACATTTTTTTCTTATTTTTAACTTATATCTTTGTTTTAAAAAAAAGAGCTTCTTAAAAATTAAATAGGGGAGGGACTAAGATGGCGGAGGAATAGGACGCGGAGTCCACACTCTCCCCAACAAATACACCAAAGGAACATTTAAATACCGAACAAACTCCATAAATCAACATCTGAATGCTGGCAGAGGTCTTCAGGCATCTGGAAAGACAGCCCATTGCCGACGAAAGAAGGTAGGACCAAAGGAAAAAAAAAAGTAAAAAGAGGCAAAGAGGCAGGGACTGAGATTCATCTTGGAAGGGGAGCCTCGAAAGAGATAAAGGTTTACGAACGTCAGGAATCATTCTCACTGGCGGAACTGAGAGATCTGAGGCGAATCTCAAAGAGCATAAAAGTCGGGAGTTAGAAGCCGATAAATAGTTAAGCCCCTTGGAGAACGGAGCCTAGGCCAGTCGCCCCATCCCCCACGAGCCAGCGGACTGCTCAGGGAGGGGCGGGCCACGGCGCTTAGGGGGAGGACTGAGATTGAACGCCTGGGGCAGACTGAGGGTCCTAACCGAGGATGCTAACCGGAGATAGACCCCTGGGTAGCCTTCCCGAGGAAGACCCCTGCCAGGCTCGCGAACAGAACAAAGGGGAGCGGGGACTCAGACCGCGGCGCGAGACAGCCGGGTGGAACAGGGAGGCTGCGGGCTACGGAGAGCGCCCCTGCGAGGCTTCTGCCCCCAAACTGCAGGCAGAATTGGGTGCTAGCCAAGACCTCTGGGGACTCTGGACAGTCGCCACCAGAATTCCGCGCTTCTCATATCTGAGAAAACGCCCCCAGCTGCACACTGAAAAAACCCAGCAGCTGGGCCGGGGGAGGGGAGAAGCCGCAGCCCCCAACTGCGTCACCAGAGTGTGCCGCCAGAGTCTGCCGCTGCACATCTGAGAAGACACACCCAGCTGCAAGCAGAAAGAGCCGAGCGGCTGGGCCCAGGGAGAGGAGAAGCCACAGCCTCCAATTGCGTCATCAGAGTGCGCTGCCAGCCGAGAGCCTGAGCAGAGGGGGCGGGAAAAGCGCAGGCACCGAGAGCGGGGCAAACCCCAGAGCCCTGAATAGACACTGAAGGGGCCAGCAGAGGTCGCCAAATCAAGCAGGACAGACCACTTAAGATACCAACCAGGAAACTCTGACAAAACACTCATCCAACCCCTACCATAGTGAGGAAACCCCACAATAAAGGGACAACACACCAAGATAAACAAGATGAAAAGGCAGAGAAATACCCAGCAAGTAAAGGACCAGGATAAATATCCCCTAGACCAAACAAAAGACGAAGAGATAGCTTGTCTACCTGACAAAGAATTCCGAATAATGATAGTGAAAATGATCCAAAACCTGGAAAATAAGTTGGAGTTTCAGTTCAATAACTTGCAGGCAAGGATTGAGAAGATGCAGGTAAGCTTTAACAAGGACTTAGAATAAATGAAAAAGAGTCAAAATACAATAAATAATGCAATAAATGAGATCAAAAACACCCTGGAGGGAACCAACAGTAGAATAACAGAAATAGAAGACAGGATAAGTGAAATAGAAGATAGAATGGCAGAAATAAATGAAACAGAAAGGAATAATGAAAAAAGAATTAAAAGAAATGAGGACAATCTCAGAGACCTCTGGGACAGTATTAAACGCACCAGTATTCGAATCATAGGAATCCCAGAAGAAGAAGACAAAAAGAAGGACCATCAAAAAATTCTTGAAGAAATTATGTTGGAAAATTTCCCTAAATTGGGAAAGCAAATAGCATCTCAGGTCCAAGAAACACAGAGGGTCCCAAATAGAATCAACCCCAAGCAGAGCACCCCAAGACACATATTAATCAAATTAACAAATATCAAATACAAAGACCAAATATTAAAAGCAGTGAGGGAGAAGCAAAAAATAACCCACAAGGGGAATCCCATAAGGATAACAGCTGATCTCTCAATAGAAACGCTTCAGGCCAGAAGGGAATGGCAGAGCATTCTTAAAGTCATGGAAGAAAACAAGCTACAACCCTGATTACTGTACCCAGCAAGGATCTCATTCAAATTTGAAGGAAAATTCAAAAGTTTTTCAGACAAGCAGAAATTGAGAGAATTCAGCAATACCAAACCAGCCCTCCAACGAATGCTAAAGGATCTTTCCTAGATAGGAAACAGGGATGGGATATGTAATCTCGAATCCAAAACAATAAAATAGAAGAAATGGCAACAGGATCATATTTATCAATAATTACCTTA
This sequence comes from Antilocapra americana, assembly GCA_007570785.1. Taxonomy (NCBI): domain Eukaryota; kingdom Metazoa; phylum Chordata; class Mammalia; order Artiodactyla; family Antilocapridae; genus Antilocapra; species Antilocapra americana. Next base: position 27,683,751 of record ML664161.1, read on the forward strand.
AATGTAAACGGGCTGAATGCCCCAACCAAAAGACAAAGACTGGCCGATTGGATACAGAAACAAGACCCCTATATATGTTGCCTACAAGAGACCCACCTCAAATCTAAGGACATATATAGACTGAAAGTTAAAGGCTGGAAAAAGATATTCCATGCAAATAAAGACCAAAAGAAAGCAGGAGTGGCAATACTCATATCAGATAAAGTAGACTTTAAAATAAAGGCAGTGAAAAGAGATAAAGATGGACATTACATAATGATCAAAGGATCAATCTAAGAAGAAGAAATAACAATTATAAATATTTATGCACCCAACATAGGAGCACCACAATATGTAAGGCAAATGCTAACAAGTATGAAAGGGGAAATTAACAACAACACAATAATAGTGGGAGACTTTAATACACCACTCACACCAATGGATAGATCAACTAAACAGAAAATTAACAAGGAAACTCAAACTTTAAATGATACAATAGACCAGTTAGACCTAATTGATATCTATAGGTCACTCCACCCCAAAACAAGGAATTTCACTTTTTTCTCAAGCGCACACGGGACCTTCTCCAGGATAGATCACATCCTGGGCCATAAATCTAGCCTTGGTAAATTGAAAAACATTGAAATCATCCCAAGCATCTTTTCTGATCACAATGCAGTGAGATTAGATATCAATTACAGGAGAAAACCATTCAAAACCTCCAACATATGGAGGCTCAACAACACACTGCTGAATAACCAACAAATCACAGAAGAAATCAAAAATGAAATTCAGTTATGCATGGAAATGAATGAAAATGAAAACACAACAGCCCAAAACCTATGGGACACTGTGAAAGCAGTGCTAAGGGGAAGGTTCATAGCAATTCAAGCTCACCTCAGGAAACAAGAAAAAAAATCAAATAAATGACCTTACTTTACACCTAAAGCAACTAGAAATGGAAGAAATGCAGAAGCCCAGGTCTAGTAGAAGGAAAGAAATCTTAAAGATCAGGGCAGAAATAAATGCAAAGCAAACGAAAGAGACCATAGCAAAAATCAGCCAATCCAAAAGCTGGTTCTTTGAGAAGATAAATAAAATTGACAAACCATTAGTCAGACTCATCAAGAAACAAAGGGAGAAGAACCAAATCAACAGAATTAGAAAAGAAAACGGAGAGATCACAACAGAAAACACAGAAATACAAAGGATCATAAGAGACTATTATCAGCAGCTATATGCAAATAAATTGGACAACCTGGATGAAATGGACAGATTCCTAGAAAAGTACAACTTTCCAAGACTAAACCAGGAAGAGATACATAATCTTAATAGACCCATCACTAGCACAGAAATTGAAACCGTAATCAGAAATCTTCCAAAAAACAAAAGCCCAGGACCAGATGGCTTCACAGCCGAATTCTACCAAAAATTTAGAGAAGAGCTAACACCTATTCTACTCAAACTCTTCCAGAAAATTGCAGAGGAAGGTAAACTTCCAAACTCATTCTATGAGGCCACCATCACCCTAATTCCAAAACCCGACAAAGATGCCACAAAAAAGGAAAACTACAGGCCAATATCACTGATGAACTTAGATGCAAAAATCCTTAACAAAATTCTAGCAAATAGAATCCAACAACACATTAAAAAATCATACATCATGATCAAGTAGGCTTTATCCCAGGGATGCAAGGATTCTTCAATATTCGCAAATCAATCAATGTAATACACCACATTAACAAATTGAAAAATAAAAATCACATGATTATCTCAATAGATGCAGAGAAAGCCTTTGACAAAATTCAACATCCATTTATGATAAAAACCCTCCAAAAAGCAGGAATAGAAGGAACATTCCTCAACATAATAAAAGCTATATATGACAAACCCACAGCAAACATTATCCTCAATGGTGAAAAACTGAAATCATTCCCCCTGAAGTCAGGAACAAGACAAGGGTGCCCACTCTCACCACTACTTTTCAACATAGTTTTGGAAGTCTTGGCCACAGCAATCAGAGCAGATAAAGAAATCAAAGGAATCCAGATTGGAAAAGAAGAAGTGAAACTCTCTCTGTTTGCAGATGACATGATCCTCTATATTGAAAACCCTAAAGACTCTACTAGAAAATTACTAGAGCTAATCGGTAAATATAGCAAAGTTTCAGGATACAAAATCAACACACAGAAATCCCTGGCATTTCTATACACTAACAATGAAAAAACAGAAAAAGAAATTATGGAAACAATTCCATTCACCATCGAATCAGAAAGAATAAAATACTTAGGAGTATTTCTACCTAAAGAAACAAAAGACTTGTATATAGAAAACTATAAAACACTGATGAAAGAAATCAAAGAGGACACAAACAGATGGAGAAATGTGCCGTGTTCGTGGATTGGAAGAATCAATATAGTGAAAATGAGTATACTACCCAAAGCAATCTATAGATTCAATGCAATTCCTATCAAGCTACCAGAGGTCTTTTTTAGAGAATTAGAACAAATAATTTCACAATTTGTATGGAAATACAAAAAACCTCGTATAGCCAAAGCAATCTTGAGAAAGAAGAATGGAACTGGAGGAATCAACCTACCTGACTTTAAGCTATACTACAAATCCACAGTCATTAAGACAGTATGGTACTGGCACAAAGACAGAAATATAGATCAATGGAACAAAATAGAAAGCCCAGAGATAAATCCACGCATCTATGGACACCTTATCTTTGACAAAGGAGGCAAGAATATACAATGGAGAAAAGACAACCTCTTTAACAAGTGGTGCTGGGAAAACTGGACAGCCACTTGTAAAAGAATGAAACTAGAACACTTTCTAACACCATACAGAAAGATAAATTCAAAATGGATCAAAGATCTAAGCATAAGAGCAGAAACTATAAAACTCCTAGAGGATAACATTGGGAAAACACTCTCTGACATCAACCAAAGCAGGATCCTACATGACCCACGTCCCAGAATATTGGAAATAAAAGCACGAATAAACAAATGGGACCTAATTAAAATTAAAAGCTTCTGCACTGCAAAGGAAACTATAAGCAAGGTGAAAAGACAGCCTTCAGAATGGGAGAAAATAATAGCCAATGAAGCAACAGACAAACAATTAATCTCAAAAATATACAAGCAACTCCTGCAGCTCCATTCTAGGAAAATAAACAACCCAATCAAAAAGTGGGCCAAAGAATTGAACAGACGTTTCTCCAAAGAAGACATAAAAATGGCTAACAAACACATGAAAAGATGCTCAACATCACTCATTATCAGAGAAATGCAAATCAAAACCACAATGAGATATCACTTTACACCACTCAGAATGGCTGCAATCCAAAAATCCACAAGTAATAAATGCTGGAGAGGATGTGGAGAAAAGGGAACCCTCTTACACTGTTGGTGGGATTGCAAACTACTTCAGCCTCTATGGAAAACAGTGTGGAGGGTCCTTAAAAAACTCCAAATAGTCCTGCCATATGACCCAGCAATCCCACTGTTGGGCATATATACCGAGGAAACCAGAATTGAAAGAGACACGTGTACCCCAATGTTCATCGCTGCATTGTTTACAATAGCCAGGACATGGAACCAACCTAGATGCCCATCAACTGATGAATGGATAAGAAAGCTGTGGTACATATACACAATGGAATATTACTCAGCATTAAGGAAAAATTCATTTGAATCAGTTCTACTCAGATGGACGAAACTGGAGCCCATTATCCAGAGTGAAGTAAGCCAGAAGCAAAAACAACAATACAGTATATTAACGCATATTTATGGAATTTAGAAAGACGGTAACGAGAACCCAGCATGCGAGACAGCAAAAGGAACGCAGATGTATAGAATAGACTCAGGGCCTCTGTGGATGAGGGAAAGGGTGGGATGATATGGGAGAATGGCATTGAAACATATTAATTATCATATGTCTAAGCAAACCGGCCCAGGATTGATGCTTGGGACTGGTGCAATGAGATTTCCCGGGGGGAGGGAGGAGGGAGGGGGGTTCTGGAGGGGGAGCATATGTAAACCCATGGTGATATCATGTCATTGTTTGGCAAAACTAATAAAAAAAAATGTTTAATAAAAAAAAATTAAATAAGGCAATAGTCCACTGGGATTAGAAGAAAAAATAAATCACATAAAGAAAACCAATCTAAAGAAATATGTTAAACTAGATCCACAAATTTTTCCTCGACTCTTATTTTAAACATTTGATGATTCTTTGTGTGATGGAATTTTATCCATATATCCATATCCATAAAGCTCTTTGTTATTACTTCCCTATCTTTCCAGACTTATTTTCAATCACCCTCCTTTTCTTTCAATTATAAAATTTCAAACCAGCCAGTACCAGTTGTATGATGATACCAAAATTTACCATTTTTTTACTTCTCAATCTGGAAAATTAATTTTGTTCCCTAAGACAAATTTTTCTCTCTTTTGAAGCTACTCTGACCTCATTCCAATCCTGTTTGCCTAAATCATCCCGAAACACATTCCTTTCTATACATACCTAGAATAGGTGATATACAAATATATGATTAATTCATACATATTTCTTTTAGATAAGGTCTAGTCTCTTTCAAATTAAGAATCAGATCTTACATTCCTTAGTATCATTAGTGGCTGGTAAGTCATTTGCCAAGTCTGGGATATACTATCATATACTGATGATCTGTAATTTACCTCCTTGTTAGTAGCAAAGATGGGTTGAATAAACTGAACCCTTCACTGGCCTGGGAAGGAGGAAACCATTTTCCTTTATTTTATATTTCCTTAACCAGCACATGAAGCCTAATAGCTAAGCTTAGGGGCTTTGAATAATATAAACTTAGGATCTTAAGTTTCTCATATATTTTAAACTGCAATTTTCTCATCTACTAAATAAGAATAATAAGATGACTGATACAGAGTTCTTGTGAGTAGTAAGTAAAATAGCTCAGGGCCTAGTCCATGATAAACTCTCAACAGATGTACACTGTCTCATCATTTTCCACTCAGAAACCCAAGGCCAAAGGTTCGAGATCGTGTGTTACACAAACTCTAGGTATAAATTAGATTGTCATCTGTTACCCCCAGGCAGATCTGGCTTAGTAAGAGCTAGTTATGTTGTTCTATCTGTATCATTAGTCTACATCTTTTCCATCTCCAGCTTCACTTCCCCTGACTCTGTGACTTCTCTGTTCTACAAATTCTACCTCAAGAGCAGCTTAGAGTTCCTACTATCTCAGCAGGAACAGGAGCAGCAATCTGCCAACCACTAGATCCTGTGTCTCTCTAGAGTCCTAGCTTGGGATTAGCACAGATAACATGATTATCGCTTGACTGCAAAGCCTTCCTTCTCAACCTGGGGCATTTAACACTCTCCAGATGTGAATAAGCACTTTCTCACAAGTTTGATTTTACTTGATATCAAAGTCTTAAGACTTTTCTTTTGCAAACTAGACTAAAGCATGGTTTAATACTTCTGCTAATCAAGAACGGAAAAAAAATTGCTTAACTACAATTGTCAAGAATTCAGTTAACCCATGACTCTTGATGGAGATTCTTCCCATAATCTGAAAGTCTTTTAAACCTGAAGCTGAGTATTTCAATATTTAGAGTACACAAAGTCTCTGTGTTTGTTTCAATGTATTAAACAAAAGTTTATTGGCAATGTGTGTCATGTCAGGCATAGTATTTTTTTTAGTTTAGTTTAGTTCTTTTTTTAAAGTTTTTACTGAAGTATAGTTAATTTAAAAAGTTAGTTTCTGGTGTGCAAGAAAGTGATTCATTTATAACCATATATATGTGTGCTCAGTCGCTCAGTTGTGTCCAACTTTTTGTGACTCCATGATCTGACTGCAGCCCACCAGGTTCCTCTGTTCAAGAGATTTCCCAGGCAAGAATAATGGAGTGGGTTACCACTTCTTTCTCCAAAAGATATTCCTGATCCAGGGATCAAACCTGCATCTTCTGCATTGGCAGGCAAATTCTTTACCACTGTACCACCTAAGAAACCCAATATATACTTATACATACATATATATTCTTTTTTATTTTCTTTTCCATCGTGATTTTAGTATAAGATATTGACTATAGCTATCTGTGCTATACAGTTGGAGCTTGCATTTACCTGATTTTTACATAGTAGTTTCTATCTGCTAATATCAAACTCTGCTAATATCATCCCTCTCCTGCCTCACCATTTACCTTTGGTAACCATTAGTTTTCTAAGTCTGTGAGTCTATCACTCTTTTGTAAATAAGTTCATTTGTATCATATTTTAGATTCCACATACAAGTGATATCATATGATATTTGTCTTTCTCTGTCTGACTTACTTCACTTAGTACAACAATCTCTAGGTACATCTATGTTGCTGAAAATTGCACTTTTTAATTCTTTTTTTTAGGCTGAGTAGAATTCCATTGTGTGTATATATCACATTATCTTTATCCGGTCATCTGTTGATGGGCATTTAGGTTGCTTCCATGTCTTGGCTATTGTAAATAGTGCTGCAATGAACATTGGGGTGCATGTATCTTTTCTGATTATGATTTTCTCCTGAAACAAGACCAGAAGTGGGATTGCTGGATCATAAAGGTGAAAAGTGAAATCGCTCAGTCATGTCGGACTCTTTGAGACTCTGTGGTCTGTAGCCCACCAGGCTCCTCCATCCATGGGATTTTCCAGGCAAGGATACTGGAGTGGGTTGCCTTTCCTTCTCCAGGGGATCTTCCCGATCCAGGGATTGAGCCCTGATCTCTTATGCTGTGTTATAGGGTAACTTTATTTTATTTTTTAAAGAAACCTACATACTGTTTTCCATAGTGGCTTTCCATAGTAGTTTTCCAATTTACATTCCCTTTTCTCCACACCCTCTCCAGAATTTTGTATGGAATTTCTGATGATGGCCATTCTGATTGGTGTGAGGTGATACCTCACTGTAGTTTTGATTTGCTTTTCTTTAATAATTAGCTATGTTGGACATCTTTGCATGTGCCTGTTGGCCATGTCTGTGTCTTCTTTAGAAGAATGTCTTCTGATCTTCTGCTCATTTATTTATTTTGTTGTTGCTGTTACTGAGCTGTATGAGTTGTTGGTATGTTTTAGAAATTAAGTCCTTGTCAGGTGCATCATTTGCAAATATTTTCTTCCAGTCCATAGGTTGTCTTTTAATTTTCTTTATAGTTTCCTTTGTTGTGCAAAAGCTTAAAGTTTGATTATGTTCCAATTGTTTATTTTGGTTTTATTTTCACTGCCTTGAGAGATTGACCTAAGAAAACCTTGCTATGATTTTGTCAGAGAATGTTTTGACTATATTCTCTTCTAGGACTTTTATAGTGTCATGTCTTATATTTAAATGTTTAAAATAATTTTGAATTTATTTTTGTGTATGGTGTCAGAAAGTGTTCTAGCTTCATTAATTTACATGCAGCTCTCCATCAAGTATCTGAATACCACTTGCTGAAGAGACTGCCTTTTCTCCATTGTATATTCTTGCCTCCTTTATCAAAGATTAATTGACCATAGGTTTGTGGATTTATTTCTGGGCTTTTCCTTCTGTTGAATTGACCCATGTATCTGTTTTTGTGTCAATACTACATTATTTTGATTACTGTATCATTGCAATATCATCTGAAGTCTGGAGGGTTGTGAAGTTTCAAATGGCTCAGTGGTAAAAGAATCTGCCTGCCAATACAGGAGATGCAGAAGTCACTAGTTCGATCTATGGGTTGGGAAGATACTCATGGAGCAGGAAATAGCAACCCACTTCAGTATTCTTGCCTGGAGAATCCCATGGACAGGAGAGGCTGCTGGGGTCAAAAAGAGTTGGACATGACTGAGCACACACAAAGCTCGCACAGAACTGGGAGGGTTATGCCTCCAACTTTATTATTTTTTCTCAGGATTGCTTTGGTAATTTTTGATCTTTGGGTTCCATGTACATTTTAGGATCTGTTCCAATTCTGTGAAAATGTCATGCGTAATTTGATAAGGGTCACATTAAATCTGTAGATTGGTTTGGGTAGTATGACTATTTTAGCAGTTTTTCCAATCCAAGAGCATAGTATATCTTTTCATTTCTTTGAGTCATCTTCAGCTTACTTTATCAATGTTTTAGGGTTCTCAACATACGACTTTCACCTCTTTGGTCAGGTTTATTCCTAAATGTTTCTTATGTGATTTTTGAAGGGATTTTTTGTTTGTCTGTTTCTCTTTCTGATATTTGTTAGTGAGGAGAAATGCAACACATTTATATTTGTTAATCTTGTATTCTGCTGCCTTACTGAATTAATTTATCAGTTCTAATAGTTTTTGTGTGGAGTCTTAAGACTATGTTTATTTTTATGAAAGTATACATAAATAAAATACAAGATTTTAGCTAAACAGGTTGTTGCCTGGTTTTCACTAGAATAAACTGTTTGCTGTTGTTTTCCAATTTGACTTCTGTGATCTGTAACACTAGTAAAAGTAACAGGCCTAATTTCCTAACCTATAAATTCTTATGAGTTCATCAGCAAATTTTCTGACCTGCGTAAGATACTCAGTACTGTGCCACTAAGTAATTTAATCCTAATCAAGATGAAAAAAAATTGACACTCAATATTCTTCTTCATTTTACTCTGAGTACATATTCCTCTGTATGTGTGTATATATGTGTGTGATATGTTATTTTGTTTTGTTTTTTGATAAGTATTTTTCAAATACTTAAGCTATCTCTGGTTCCAGAAAGTGGTTTCCAAGCTGGAAACCACCGAATTGAATCATTTCACTCATAAGAAGTCAAATTGGAGAAGAAAATAGATCTAGAAAGTATATATAACTTGTCTTCTGTTACTGAGTCATAGGCAAACCTAGTGCTGAAATCCAGGTCTCCTCATTCCTGCTCTCAAAGGCCCCATTAAGCTCTAAAATTCAATGTATGCTTTTCTAGTGCTTCCTCTATTCCAACCTTTCACTCACATTGAAACCTCTAGAGAACAAATTTTAATAACATTTTACTAATTATTTTTAAGTTGCCTTATAAAAGGCTATATGAAAATATATCTAGTTACACGTTTTTATAATTAGTTCTAGGACATCAGTTAGACTATCGCCTATTTTTCTTTCTACACTGTTATATTTCATCAAAGAGGTTTGAACTTGTATTAATATAGCATGTTGATCTTTAAGTGTTTTATAGCCTAAAAATATATATAGTGTGTCAGAAGCCATTTCTGTCATCCAGGAATTTTAAGTAAGCAAAATGTATGTACTCCTGTTGAAATGGATTTGGTTTTTTCCCCTTGCAAATGAAAGTGAAAGTCATGTCTAACTCGTTGTGACCCCACGGATAGTCCATGGAATTCTCCAGGCCGGAATACTGGAATGGGTAGCCTTTCCCTTCTCCAGGGGTTCTTCCCAACCAAGTGATAGAACCCAGGTCTCCCATGTTGCAGGCAGATTCTTTACCATCTGAGCCACCAAGGAAGCCCAGTAATACTAGCAATAATAACAATAAAATAATTCTAAAACTTGAACTGACATAAGTCCCCAATTTTTCACTAGGAGAAACTGGGTAGGTAGCCTATCCCTTCTCCAGCAGATCTTCCTGACCCAAAAATTGAACCGGGGTCTCCTACATTGCCGGCAGCTTCTTTACCAACTGAGCCACAAGAGAAGCCCTTATTCAATTAAAAAATAATAACAAAGCCTCCTGAGAAATTTAAGCAATGGCAAATGCTAAAATGAAAGCTACATCAGCTCTAGAAAGTGTGAAGGAATCTTTTAACAAGTTTGAATGATCAAGATGTATGATTCCAAATACCTTTCATGCTCAGAAGAGGCTCTCTTCAGTACAATTTGATGTGAACAGTGACTGTCTACATCACTAAGAGTCTCTGCTACTCTAAACAGACACATTTTCAGATGGCAACTTTTAAATTAAATGATTCAAGAGCAAAGATACTTTGAAGTAATGCAATCACTATCACAGTATGATCTCATGCATACTTGCATCAGACTCATAGGATGCTTGTTAAAATTTCAGTTGTGAAGATCCTGCTCCAACCTAATGAATCTGAAATTCAGAGGTGAAAGGCTTCAGATGGAAGGAAATAACAGAATTGCTTTTTAGATAGTTCTCTAGCTGATTCTTTTGCTTCATACCCTCCATCTAGTAAAAGCGTTCAGCTCTCCTTACTAGCTCTGTGAGAATCTCTGGGATCTCTCTCACCATAAGGACAATAAGAATAATAACAGCAAGCTGTGTGTTAGTTGCTCAGTTGGTCCGACTCTTTGCAATCCCCTGCACTGTAGTGGGCCAGGCTCCTCTCTCCATGGGATTCTCTAAGCAAGAATATTGTCATTTCCTTCTCCAAGGGATCTTCCCAACCCAAGGATCAAACCCAGTTCTCCCACATTTCAGGCAGATGCTTTACCATCTGAGCCACCAGAGACCCAATAATAATACCAATAACAACAATAAAATAATTCTAGAACCTGAACTGACATAAGTCCTTAATTTTTCATTAGGAGGAGAATCTAACTTGTGAATTCAAAGACTTAGTAGATCCTTGTTAACTGGAGTTTGAGCCTAGGATGAACTTACATAGTTGGAATCACTGGTGTAATTACAAGAAACATTTGGTCATGTGAGTTGCAAATGTTCAGAAAAAAGTTTCATCTTCTAGAATAGAGTATAGTTATTAGATTAAAATGTAAAACCTCCTCTCAGAAGCAATCGTTGATTGAGTTTAGCAATAATATTGCCTTTGCATTTTGGCTGATTATTTCTGAGGGAAGTCAGTGTCTAATACGCGGTGTGTGTGTATGTTTTTTCTTGAGGGGAGAGTGGTATGCAGTGGTTAATAAAACAGCTTCCTGTTCTTTAGCTTCAAGGTAGAGACAAGCTGTCCAGATATGAATTTCATAGGTTTAGTACCTGACATAAATTAGATTGAGAGGAATGAGAAAGTTTAACAGAAATTAAAAATAAGGCCCATAATATCTGTACTTGGTTTTTTCATACAGTAACTATTGCCAATAGCATTGTTATGATGACTTTCTAAAGAGTGAATGTGGAACCAGGTGTTCTTTTGCAAGTTGAGACAGCACTTCATATTTTTATTGGATTGACAGGAGACTAGTCAAATCAGTTAGAAAAATTACTAAATTATATAAAAAACAATTACAACTAAATGTATTTACTTCTGAATGCAGATAAAATATCCTGATGATTAACTGAAATTATTATAATTTATTTGATTTTATTTGGTTTCTAAATTGATTTGGTTTGATGTTTTAGCTTAGGGGGAAAAAAACATTTAAACTTAATCTTTAAAATAAAACATTGGCTCATCATAACTGTGTGTTTGAGAGAGACTACATGTGTGAATGTGTCTGTAAAATGAGAACCCTCATGATTATTGAGATATTTGCTGATCAAAGTGTGGTGCTTAAACGTACAGAATCAGCATCCCCTGGGAGCTTGTTAGAAATGCAGAACCGCAAGCCCCATCCCAGTCTTATAGAATCGGGATCTTCATTTTAATAAAATACCCAGATGAGTCAGATGGACATCACTGTTTTAAAAGTACTGCTTTAGACCATAATATAAACTGCCTCTATATAACTGGTTTGAAGAACTATTTTAAAAGTAAAATTTGGTTTGGCTAATTTGTCCTAGACAAATGAACAAGGTATAATGCCACAACACAAGATGACTTTATAACTATAGGAGTCTTTGCAACCATCTTATCCAACTCTTCTTTTTCATTGGTCAAGAAACTGAAGACTCAAAGGATGAAATGACAAGGATAAACAACAGATAGGACACTGAAAGATGAACTCCCCAGGTGAGTAGATGCCCAAAATGCTACTGGAGATCAGTGGAGAACTAACTCCAAAAACAATGAAGAGATGGAGCCAAAGCAAGAACAACACCCAGTTGTGGATGTGACTGATGATCAAAGTCCGATGCTGTAAAGAGCAATATTGCATAGGAACCTGGAATGATAGGTCCTTGAATCAAGGCAAATTGGAAGTGGTCAAACAGGAGATGGCAAGAGTGAACATCAACAGTTTAGGAATCAGTGAACTAAAATGGAATGGAATGAGTGAATTTAACTCAGATGACCATTATATCTACTACTGTGGGCAAGAATCCCTTAGAGGAAATGGAGTAGCCATTATAGTCAACAAAAGAGTCCAAAATGCAGTACTTGGATGCAATCTCAAAAATGACAGAATGATCTCTGTTCATTTCCAAGGCAAACCATTCATATCACAGTAATCCAAGTCTATACCCTGACCAGTCATGCTAAAGAAGCAGAAGTTTAACAGTTCTATGAAGACCTACAAGACCTAGAACTAACACCCAAAAGAGATGTCCTTTTCATTATAGGGGACTGTAATGCAAAAGTAGGAAAACAAGAAACACCTAGAGTAACAGGCAAATTTGGCCTTGGAGTACAGAATGAAGCAGGGCAAAGGCTAATAAAGTTTTACCAAGAGAACGTACTGCTCATAGCAAATGCACTCATTCAACAACACAAGAGAAGACGCTACACATGGACATCACCAGACGGTCAACACCAAAATCAGATTGATTATATTCTTTGCAGCCAAAGATGGAGAAGCTCTATACAGTCAGCAAAATCAAGAGCAGGAGCTGACTGTGGCTCAGATCATGAACTCCTTATTGCCAAATTCAGACTTAAATTGAAGAAAGTGGGGAAAACCACTAGACCATTCAGGTATGACCTACAATTATACAATGGAAGTGACAAATAGATTCAAGGGACTAGATCTGATAAACAGAGTGCTTGAAGAACTATGGACAGAGGTTTGTGACATTGTACAGGAAGCAGGGATCAAGAACATCCCCAAGAAAAAGAAAGGCAAAATGGTTCCCTGAGAAGGCCTTACAAATAGCTAAGAAAAGAAGTGAAAGGCAAAGGAGAAAATGAAAGATGCACCCATTTGAATTCAGAGTTCCAAAGAACAGCAAGGAGAGATAAGAAAGCCTTCCTCAGTGATCAATGCAAAGAAATAGAGGAAAACAATAGAATGGGAAAGACTAAAGATCTTGTCAAGAAAATTAGAGATACCAAGGGAATATTTCATGCAAAGATGGGCTCAATAAAGTACAGAAATGATATGGACATAACAGAAGTAGAAGATATTAAGAAGAGGTCACAACAATACACAGAACTATCCAAAAAAAAAATCTTCATAACCCAGATAATCACGATGATGTGATCACTCACCTAGAGCCAGACATCCTGGAATGTGAAGTCAAGTGGGTCTTAGGAAGCATCACTATGAAGAAAGCTAGTGGAGGTGATGGAATTCCACTTCAGCTATTTCAAATCCTAAAAGATGATGCTGCGAAAGTGCTGCACTCAATATGCCAGCAAATCTGGAAAGCTCAGCAATGGCCATAGGACTAGAAAAGGTCAGCTTTCATTCCAATCCAAAGAAAAGCAATGTCAGAGAATGTTAAAACTATTGCAAAATTATACTCATCTCACCTGCCTGCAAAGTAATGCTCAAAATTCTCCAATCCAGGCTTCAACAGTATGTAAACTGTGAACTTCCAGATGTTCAAGCTGGTTTTAGAAATGGCAGAAAAACCAGAGATCAAATTGCCAACATTCACTGGATCATTGAAAAAGCAAGAGAGTTCCTGAAAAACATCTACTTTGTTTTATTTACTATGCCAAAGCCTTTGACTGCATGGATCACAACAAATTGTGGGAAATTCTTCAAGAGTTGGGAATACCAGATCACCTGACCTGCCTCCTGAGAAATCTGTATGCAGGTCAAAAGCAACAGTTAGAACTGGACATGGAACAAGAGACTGGTTCCAAATAGGAAAAGGATTACATCAAAGCTGTATATTGTCACCCTGTTTATTTAACTTATATGCAGAGTACATCATGAGAAATGCTGGGCTGGATGAATCACAAGCTGGAATCAAGATTGTTGGGAGAAATATCAATAACCTCAGATATGCAGATGATACCACCCTTATGGCAGAAAGTGAAGAAGAACTAAAGAGCCTCTTGATGAAAGTGAAAAAGGAGAGTGAAGAAGTTGACTTAAAGCTCAACATCCATAAAACTAAGATCATAGCATCTGGTCCCATCACTTCATGTCAAATAGATGGGGAAACAGTGGAAACAGTGATAGACTTTATTTTGGGAGCCTCCAAAATCACTGCCAATGGTGACTGAAGCCATACAATTAAAAGATGCTTGCTCCTTGGAAGAAAAGTTATGTCCAACCTAGATGCATATTAAAAAGCAGAGGCATTACTTTGTCAACAAAGGTCTGTCTAATCAAAGCTATAGTTTATTAGTCATGTATGGATGTGAGAGTTGGACTATAAAGAAAGCTGAGCACTGAAGAATTGATGCTTTTGAACTGTGGTGTTGAAGAAGACTCTTGAAAGTCTCTTGGACTGCAAGGAGATCCAACCAGTCCATCCTAAAGGAATCAGTCCTGAATATTCCTTGGAAGAACTGATGCTGAAGCTGAAACTCCAATACTTTGGCTACTTGATGTGAAGAACTGACTCATGTGAAAAGACACTGATGCTGGGAAAGATTGAAGGCGAGAGGAGAAAGGGATGACAGAGGATGAGATGGTTGGGTGGCACCATCAACTCAATGGACATGAATTTGCGTAAACTCTGGGAGTTCGTGATGGACAGGGAGGCCTGGCTTGCTGCAGTCCATAGGGTCCCAAAAAAGTTGGACACAACTAAGTGACTGAACTTAAGCGAACTGAACTGAACTAAGGTCATGCAGCTGTTTAATTGAAGAGCTAAATACTTTGGCCACATATGAAAAAGATCCTTATGCTGGGTAAGACTGAAGTCAAAAAGAGAAGGATGTGGCAGAGGATGAGATGTTTCAGTAGCATCCCTGACTCAGTGGACATGAATTTGAGCAAACTCTGGGAAATAATGGAGGACAGGGGTCCTTGCATGCTGCAAGCCATGAGATCACAAAGAGTCTGGCATGATTTAGCAAATGAGCAACCACAACAAAATGAAAACTCAGATAGCTTTGCTCCCAGTTCAGAAATGGAGGGAAAGCATGATGCAGTTCTTAAGTTGTATAATGTTAGAATTTTAAATTCTCTTTAGCATGTAAATTATACTTTAAGAGTTAGAGAGCAACAATAATGGTTAAGTAGCAAATTATTATCTCAATCAATTATGCCTCATCTCTTCTGAAGTTTTATCGCTGGTCAATGTAACTGCCTTACCTCCTAAGAGATTAATGTACTGGAGGTTTTAGAACTGGGAAGGAGGCAGAGGAGACAGGGGAGAGCAAAGGAGATCAGGAAGGAGAAGAAAGGAGACATTTTCCAAGTTGAAAATGGTCAGGGATCCCAGGCTCATGGATCACACTTCTTTTCCCTTTATCCACCCTTACTTCTTTGATGATCTCCTTCAGTCCCAGGGCTTTCACTAGTATCCTCAGGGTAACCCTGGGATGAGAAAAAGGATGACAAAGGTAAAGGATAGATAATATGAGATATGTGGGCGACAGGAGAGGGAGAGGAGAAGGAGGAAAGCAGAAGTAAAATAGGAATAAAAGCCAGAATATTTAACCTAATTTTTCAATGTAAATAAATATGCACATAGACAGCTAAATTATGTCTTTCTTTTCCCTATGTCCTTCTAAGATTGAATTTGTTAAACTGATGTGTCACCCTCTGTGCATTTTTGAATGATTTATGAATGTTATATTACTCTTTCCTGGCACAGCAGTGAATGCCCAGAAAAAAAGTCATGTACAATTGCAGAATTATGTAATGGGCACAGTACTGTGTAATAGTAAAAGTATCTACTTCAAATAACCAGTAGTAAAAATTCCTGGGCAACCTGAGTGTGCAACACACATACAACACATCACAAACTATTTTCAGATGGAAATATAGGGGGCCCAAGCATACATACATGCTAAGTCACTTCAGTCCTGTCCAACCCTTTGTGAGCCTAAGAGCTGTAGCCTGCCAGGCTCCTCTGGCCGTGCGAT
This sequence comes from Antilocapra americana, assembly GCA_007570785.1. Classification (NCBI taxonomy): domain Eukaryota; kingdom Metazoa; phylum Chordata; class Mammalia; order Artiodactyla; family Antilocapridae; genus Antilocapra; species Antilocapra americana. The sequence continues at coordinate 27,699,765 of ML664161.1, forward strand.
TCTCCAGGCAAGAGTAGTAGAATATAATAGGTTGCCATGGGGATCTTTGCAACCCAGGGATCAAACTCACACCTCTTTCATTTCCTGCATTGGCAGATGGATTCTCTAACACAAGCACCACCTGGTAAGCCTTTGGCCAAGCATGCCAGTCTCCTACTATGCCCTTGGGTTGCTCAGTATGAATTCCCTTTCTATCTTACTTCAGTTAAAATAGCATCTCTTTTCTCCTCCCCACTTTCTGGCCCTGGAAGTCAACCCAGCCTAAGTGTGGCAGCTGCCTATCTAATGACTACAGCTTAAGCACCAAATGCCTGGTAATGTCAGTGACATAGAATCTGTCTCAGATACACTAGGAGAAGAAAATATAAAGCCTTCTCAAGGATGTTATTCATTACTTTTCTTATTTATTTGCTGTTTTGTTTTTATTTATTCATGGACCCATTTTTTTTTACACTGGTTCTGATTTATTAGAAAGTTTCAATGCTTTTATATCAGTGTGAGGTTACCAACTATCATATAAAGACTGACATATATCAATGTATGTGTGTTTTAATGAAATAATAACAAAAATAGTTCTTTTGAGTGTGCATGTTTGTCATGTCTATGTATTTATTTATTTACATTTTTATTTGATATTGGAATATAGTTGATTCAGTTATACATATATGTATATCTATTCTTCTTGGAGAAGGAAATGGGATCCCACTCCAGTATTCTTCCCTGGAAAATACTATGGACAGAGGAGACTGGTGGGCTACAGCCCATGGGGTCAGATATGACTTAATGAATAAACCACCACATTCTTCTTCAGAATCTCTTCCCATATAGATCATTACAGAATACTTAGTAGAGTTCCCTGTGCTACACAGTAGGTCCTTAGTTTCTTTTTTTAATCTTTAATTTAATTTTTATTTTATATTGGAATGTACTCGACTTATATTGTGTTAGTGTTAGTTTCAGGTGTACAGCATTACAATTCAGTTATTCATTTACATATATCCACTCTTATTGTCCAGAATGTAGATGGTTCATTCTTTTCTCTAGAATTTGGATGACAATGTAGTTTTCAGAATTAAGCTTCATAATATAAATAAAAATATATGAGTATGAAGAACTTCTGGTTCTAGGAATGTGAAAGGAAAGGCCAGAAATGTCCCACAAAACAATCTAGACATGTGCAATAAAATATTGCTGTTCAGTCACTAAGTCATGTCTGATTCTGTGACCCCATGGACTGCAGCATGCCAGTCTTCCCCATCCTTCCCTGTCTCACAGAGTTTGCTCAGATTCATGTCCATTGAGTCAGTGAGGCTATCTAACCAGCTCATCTTCTGCATCCCCCTTCTCCTCCTGCCCTCAATCTTTCCCACCATCAGGGTCTTTTCCAGTGAGTCGACTCTTCACATCATGTGGCAAAGTATTGAAGCTTTAGCTTCAGCATCAGTCTTTCCAGTGAATATTCAGGATTGATTTCCTTTAGGATTGACTTGCTTGATCTCCTTGCTGTCCAAGGGACTCTTAAGAGTCTTCTCCAGCATCACAATCTGAAAGCATCAATTCTTTGGTGTTCAGCCTTCTTTATGGTCCAACTCTCACATCCATTCATGATACTGAAAAAACCATACATACTGGAAAAACTATAGCTTTGACTATACAGACCTTTGTCAGCAAAGTGATGTCCCTGCAATAAAATATGGGCAACATTCTTTTACGTGTGTACTGAATTTGTAAAAAAGAAAAAAAAATCCCACACAATGAGAAATGGAGGGTCATCTAATAATAAAACAGTGAACTAATAAGCTGAAGCTGCACTGCCTGAGGGAGGCTGTGGTCTAATGGCACTTGTGCTCTGACAGCCACATGTGGGGAGCAGAGGAGGCCTTGGGCCCCACATGAAATGAAGAACTGGAAATGAGATTCCTGAATTATGTGTGGATTTATATCTGTCTGGCCATTTTGGAGAATAGGAATCTAGGAAAAGTTGCCTGTCTTTAACAGGGCTTAGAATAAGGAAAATATCTTTTAAGATACTATAACCTGAGGCCTGTGCCTCATGCTTATTACATAAACACACGTACACACTCACACGCAGAAAGGGAAACACAAGAGGAGAGAAGTTTAGGAGGATCTGCTTTTTTTAATGTCATAAAACTTGTATTAGTTAAAGAGGCAAGTAAGGACCTTCTTGAGCAAAAGAATTCTATGCAAAGTGTCTGTCACTTGTGGAAACTGGGCATTTTAGGGGAATCAAACGAGGTCCAGTGGAGACAGGTGAGAAAGCAAGAGAGAGACAAGAAATGAAGAAACTGGAGGTAGACAGAGTGTGAGACCATGCATGTAACAACTACAAATTATCAGATGGAACAAAACTTGAGAACTGACACATTTGTCCATTGCTAAATGCTTAAAATTAATGAGTTACTGCCAAGTGAAAAACTGTCTCACTAATATTTTAGACACATCTATGGCAAAGGACTACATTTATATCAGTGACATTACTTGAACTCAAACACCAAATTTTAGAGCCAAGACTAATACTATCGATAGCTACTGGGGAATTTTCTAGACTTAATGATGCCTTGAGCCAACTGGTTACTGTGGTAAGTAGATTGCCTTCCTTAAACATGTCCATTTGTTAGTCCTCCAAGCCTGTGAATGTTAATTTACAAAGCAAATGAAATTTTGCAGATGTGATTAAGTATCTTGAGATGTGAATATTATTCTAGATTATCCAGGTGGATCTCATGTGATCACAAAGCGTATATAAGAAGGAGGCATGAGGGTCAGTGTCTCAGAGGGAGTTGTGACCAAGGAAGTAGAGACTGGAGTGATGCTATCACAACCGAAGAATGCAAACAAACTCTAGGAGCTGCAAAGGTTGAAGAGCTGATTCTCCCTTAGAATCTCCAGAAAGAAGACAGTCCTACTGACGCACCTGAGACGGCTGACCTCGGGAACTATAAGACAATCCATTTGTATTGCTTTTAGGCACTAAATTTATGAAAATCTGTCCCAACAGCCACTGGAAACTAATGTAGTTACCTACACAATCTGAATGAGGGGATAAGGGTAAAGTAATCGCAAAGATTTTTTTTATTTGTACTTCATTCCTTTTTATTCATTTATTTTTAACTTTTTACTTTGTATTGGGTTATAGCCAGTTAACAATGTTGTGAGAGTTTCAGTTGAACAGAAAAAGGACTCAGCCATACATACACATGTATCCATTCTGTCCCAAATTCCCCCTCTCATCCAGGCTACCACATAACATTGAGCAGATTTGCCTGTGGAAAATTGTAGGTCCTTGTTCCTTATCCATTTTAAATATAGCAGAGGGTACATGACCATCCCAGAGACTTTTTTAATGAATAGTATTGATAAAGACACACGCAATCCACAATTTCTACCATTCAACAATAGAACTGTTCTATCTTATAGAGTAGACACTAGTGGGATGTGGCTACTGAACACTTAAAATGTGACTAGTTCTGATCAAGATGGGCTAAAAGTGAAAAATATACAATGGGTTTTAAAAACTTTACTCTGAAAACATGATGTTAAGTATCTCATTAATAATTTTATATTGATTACATGTTGAAATGATAATATTTTCAATAGATTAAATGAAATAAAATATGTTGATAAATGGACTTTACCAGTTTCTTTTTACTTTTTTTTAATGTGACCTCTGTAACATTTAAATGGGCTTTCCTGATGGCTCAGATATTAAAGAATCTGCCTGCAATGCAGGAGGCATGGGTTTGATTCCTGGATCTGGAATATCCCCTGGAGAAGGGAATGGCAACTTCCTCTGATGTTCTTGCCTGGAGAATCCCATGGACAGGGGAACCTAGCAGGCTACAGCACCTGGATCGCAAAGAGGCAGACATGACTGAGCGAGCATGCACACACAGACTTCACACATGTTGTTAAACAAATGAGTTCATGTATATGAATATGTGCTACTGTAGGGTGAACATGAGTATTTTTCACATTTATTTAAACCACCAAAGTGAAGTGTAAGTGTTTTCTCTGACAATTTTTAAGTCTAATGTTCTTTGAAATTTTGTTATGAACCTTGGTTTTTCAATCTCATCTTTTGTTTGCATCTCTGGTTATGGCATTATTTACCTCTTTCCCAAGCTAAACAAGCTTTCCTCGGATTAGAATAATGTATCTGAAAGGATGAAGAATGATTTTGTTCATCTTGGCAAACACTTTAATATTGTTCTTTGTTGCATATATGGCAAGAAAATAAATTGGACACTGAAAATCAATAAAATAAATCTGTTCACTGAATAATAAAAATATTAATAGATATGAATTTTAACAAGTCCCTTATAATTCCAAGCTTTGAAACCTCCTCCAATCAAAATATTTTTTAAAATGTATTTCACAATTACTTAAAAACTTACTATAATCAGCCTAATTTATTCTTGCTGCTTAGTAAATTCTGTTTTTTACTTAATTAGGTAAGATACAAATGCTCCCTCCCTGGAAAAACAAACAAACAAAAACACTATATTTTGGTGACAAAGTTTATAACTATATAGTTATTGAGTATGTATCATAAAGAAGAAATGAATAATATTAAAGGTGAAATAGAAATTATGATTGCAAACAAATTATAGGTATAACCTTGAATAAATGAAAGGTTGGTTTGAAAGTCACTTCCCTGGCAGCCCATTTGTCGATTAAATTTATCTCATCTGTGAAAGTCTGGCACCACAATTACCATTATTCATGTAATGTACAAAAATTCATTCTAAGTGCCACGTCTGTCTCCTCTGCATTTATTCCAAATGCATTTAAAGGACAATTGTTCTTAAAGGATAACTTAAAAATCAGCTTTCAAGTTCTATTTTCATTTGTAAAATCAAATTAAAATCCAAAGATCTTTTGTTCACAAAGTAAGTCCAGCAAAGATGATTACAGCATATTTAAAGTGTCTAAGTCTTAATTGAAATTATTATAAAATTTGAATGACAAGAAGATTCACTTTCTTCTTTATTAAAGTGCCCAGTAATGGAAAGAATTGAAATTATGTGCTTTCTAGTTATAACACAATGTAAAGTATATAGCCTCATTAATGAAATTGTCTTGCCAAAACAGAATTAAGACATTAGACCTAACTTTCAGTTTACCGAAAATGCAGGAGATATAAAAACAAGTTAATGACATAAGAAAAAAAAACCATGAGGGATTTCCTTGACAGTCCAGTGATAAGACTCTGATTCTACTGCAGGGGTCATGAGTTCATCCCTGGTTGAGGCACTAAGATCCTGCATGCTGCACAGCGCAGTGAAAAAAAAATTAGACAAATATGAAACCTCAGGTAAGATGTTACAGAAAACTGGCCTAGTGATTTAGAAGAGTCAATGCCATGGCAAAATATGATCTCTTCTTCTTTAAAAGAAGTAATAATCAAGTATAGTGTTTGAACCTTAAGTATATTCTAATTCGTAAAAAGAAAGTGTAATAAGTGTTATGTTTGAGGTAAACAGGAAAATTTGCATTTAGTCTTGATAATAAATAATTACCAATAATTTAGGGAAATATCCAGTTTCTTAGGTATGATATTGATATTGTGATATTTTAGTGGAATGCCATTCTAATAAGGAAATTCATATTGAAGTACTTAGGGGTGAATTATCAATGTATGTAACAATTTTTCTTTATATTGAAAACTTTTATAATTAAAAAGTTGAGGAAATGAATTTAAAATAATTTCTGACAATTCCTAAATGTATGTTTTAAGTTCAGATTGTTTGCTGAATTTTAGATGCATATTGTCACCTTTTCAAAGTCTTGATTTAGATTTCAAAGCATGCATGCGAAGTCACTTCAGTCAACTTCTGACCCTTTGAAACCCCATGGACTACAGCCTGTCAGGCTCCTCTGCCCATGGGATTCTCCAGACAAGACTACTGGAGTGCCCTTCCCTCCTCCTGGGGATCTTCCTGACTCAGGGATCAAATGCATGTGTCTTGTGTCTCTTGCATTGGCAGACAAGTTCTTTACCACTAGCACCTCCTGGGAAGCTCTTAATATCAAAGAGGCAACTCCAATTTTCCATTAACAAACATGAATTTGTGATTTTTCCCTGCAAAACATTTCTATCTGTTGTCTTCCTCATCTCAGATGATAGAAATCTACCTTTTTAGTTGATGTATGCTAAAAATCTTTTTAAAAAAGCATTCTTTACACCATTTCTTCTCTCATTTCATATAAATATGTCAGGAAATGCTGTTGACTCTAAACTCAAAATATATTCAGAATCTGAGTGGGTCTCATCACCTCCACTGCCACTCTTTTGTCCAAGTCATTATCTTAACTTCCTGCTCAAATTCCTTCCCTGTCTCCCTTACTGCCCTGTTTCCATCCTTGCCAATTGCAGCCTGTTCTTAACCAGCATCTAGAGTGACCCACGTCAGGGTTCAGGGCTCTTAGGCCAGGAGCGAAGTTCTGCCATCTTTAACATAACACCTTCACAGCAATTTGGGGTTTTGCTATTTCATAGCCAATGATGAGGAGAGCAAGTCCAGCAAAAGCACCTTTAAGGAGAAAACCTGAAAGCTTCATAAATTAATTTCTCTCATGGGCTTTTGGTCAAATTTGGCCACAGGCTCACATTTAGCAGTAAAAGAGACTAGGAACCATAGTCTTCCCTTGAATGATAATGAGTCTAGCAAAAATCAGAGTATCTGTTAATAAAGAAATCATGGAAAAATGTATACTAGGGGCTTTCAGAATTTCCCTCAGTTAACTATTCTGGTTACCCGAGTATCTTTGAATTTACTGCATCCAGACTAAATTCCTGGAGTTTGTAATGGGCATTTCTCTTCATCATATCTGGATTTGGCTTTTCAAAATCAATCTGTGGACTAACTGACAAGCTAGTTCTCTCTCTTCTAATGTATACTGATAACATAGGAACAACTATAACCGTTAAAAAAATGAGCATTTTGAAAAAGGAAAGAATGGGAAACAGAGTAGTTGGTGTCTCAGAGCAGTTATCAAAGCTCATTGGACAGAAATCACACAAAATTCCCTCCCCAGGCTGTGGGGTAGATTACTCGGTTCATCTGTCTAGCTCCCCCTAGTTCCTGCCTTTGGGGAATATCTCCTTCATCCACTACTCACCACAGTTCTGGCTTCAAAATATCTTTGTTCTTTATCTTATGTGAGTAACTCTGAGGTAGGATAAGTGGAGAGTGTTCCCTCTTTGGGGACTAGGCAGCTTCCACAATCCGCTTTCTGTGGGCTCCAGTGCTGCTCTAGGGATCAAACAAGTTGTTATAAGAAGGGTTAAGGGTTTCATTGACAGTACAAATTTTCAGAGGTTTGGTTCATGTGAAAGGTAGCACACCCAAATATCTCAATAGGCCATTATTATAATGAAGTGAAAGTGTTAGTCACTCAGTCACGTCTGATTCTGTGACCTCATGGAGTGTAGCCCACCAGGCTCCTCTGTCCATGTAATACTACAGGCAAGAATAACTGGAGTGAATTGCCGTTCCCTTCTCCAGGGGATCTTCCCAATCCAGGCACTGAACCCAGGTCTCCAGCATTGCAGGCAGATTCTTTAATGTCCTTCCTTTATCTGCTGGCTTACAAGTTAGGCTTATATCTTTTAAGTCAAAAATTTTAAATGGCCTCATGAAGGAAACTGAAATAACAGAAACAATAGATGTCTTTGACTTGAATTTATATCTGGATAATTCTAGGTATCATGTTACTTTTTGCTGTTTGAGGCACAGATAGTTATATTTTTTTAACTCTGAAAGATCCTGAATCTCTGGACTTTCCATCACTTTAACTTTTTAGCTGAAAAGGGAGTCTCCCTCTGTATGCTCCTATGAGAACCATCCCTTCATGGCCAACCATCCCAAACAAGGCCAATTCTGGTTGGTGGCCATTAACTTCTTGTAGTTACCTCCAGCATGGATAAGTACCAAGTCTGTGGCCAAATGGCAGAGTACTAAGACTCTGAACTCACTTCCTCCCATGAACATACCAAGACCACAGATATTTACAGAGCAAATATTGATAAGAAAGACTGAAGACTAGCAGAAAAAGTCTCCTATAACTAAAGTTATAAAGAAGGAGCAAAAAAAAAACAGGATCAAAAACGTAGGGAAATAAGATTCATACCTCGGGTGTGTGACCCACAATGGAAGAATAATTATAATTACAGAGGTTTTCTCCAAGAAGCAAGGGGTCTGATCCCTGAATCAGTTCCCCATCCCTGCACTGGAAAGACAAGCCTCTAGAACATTTGGTTTTCAAGGCCAGCGGAGCTTACTTTCAGAAGAGTCAGAGGGCTGTGGGAAATAGAGACTCCACTCTTAAAAGGTGCACACAAACTCGCACATTCCAGGACCCAAGGCAGTGACAGTAATCTGAAAGGAACTGGAGTCAGGCATACCAGCTGATCTTAGAGAGCCTCCCAGAGAAGCAGGAGGCAACTGGAGCTCACCCTGGGGCCATAGGCACTGGCAGCAGCCATTTGGGGGAGCACATTCTACCACTAAGACACTGGTGCTGGCAGGAGACATTTTGGAACCCTCCCTCTAGCTTTTTAAGGCCAAGACGCAGAACTGCACACCAGCCTGTAGGTACCACTACTAGAATGCCTCAGGCCAAGCAACCCCACCCACCAGCAGCCTGAGGGCCCACTGAACCCACAGCCATCCAGGACCCAGACCCGTCCACCAGAGGGCCCAGGACCCAGCCACTACACCAGTACATTGGCACTAGCCCTGGAATCCCTGGGTCCCATGCCTGCCCACCCACAGGAGGAAACTTAGCCCCAGGAACAAAGCAGGGCCTCACCCTGCTGTATCAGGACCATATGATATAGCAGTTTCCCTCCTGGATATTTCTATTTTCCCTTCTGAAGAAAATAGAAAACATCAGCAAGAAAAGATGTATGTATCAAAATATTCATTGTAGCATTATCTATAATGGACAAGATATGGAAGCTGACTAAGTGCCCATCATTAGGTGAACAGATAAAGAAGAGGTGGTATATAGGTAGGTATATAGATTATATAGCTATATTACTTAGCCATAAAAAAGAATTAAAGCTTGCCATTTGCGACATGGATGGATCTAGAGGGCATTTTACTCAGTGAAATAAGTCATACAGCAAAAGGCAAAGATTGTATAATTTCATTTGTATGTGGATCTAAAGAGCAAATAGACAACCATGCAAAACATAAACAGAGTTATAGATACAGAGAACAAACAAGTGGTTGCCAGAAGGGGATGGGATGGAGGAGAATAAAAGTACATAAGGGAGATTAAGAGGTACAAACTTCCAGTTGCTAAATAAACGAGTCACAGGTATGAAATGTATAGTTTGGGGAAATACAGTCAGTACCAATGCAATATCTTAGTATGGTGATAGGTCATAACTAGACTTAACAGAGATGATCATTTTGAATTGTATAGAACCTTGAGTCACCATGTTGTAGGTCAGTTATACTTCAGAAACATGCAAAGGACTAAACATACAACTTCCTTAAAAAAGAGAGAGAGAAGGTTTGTGGCTGTTGAAAGTGGGGAGTGGGGAAGGGAGACTTGAATGAAGGCAGTCAAAGTGTACAGACTTCCAGTTATAAGATAAATAAGCCCTAGGGATGTAATTTATAACATGATGAATATAAGTAACACTGCTCTGTGTTATATTTGAAAGTTGTTAAGAGAGTAAATTTTCAATTTTCATCACAAGAAAAAAAATTTTTTTCAATTCTTTAAATCTTATGTGAGATGATGGGTATTACTAAACTCGTTGTGCTAATGAATTCATGATGTTTGTAAGGCAAATCATTTTACTGTACACTTACAAAGTGCTGTAAGATACCCATGGCAGATTCATGTCAATGTATGGCAAAACCAACACGATAATGTAAATAAAATAAAATTTTAAAAAAGTGCTGTAAGTTAATTATATCTCAGTAAAACTGAAAAGGAAATACCAATTAATTCAACACCAACATATCATGTAATACCAATTAAATTAGCAAACTAAGTCCCCATAATTTGTGAATGGATAAGAAGATGTGGAATATATATAGACATAAAGATATATTACTCAGCCATAAAATGAACTAAAGCTTGCCATTTGCAACAACATGAATGACTCTAGAGGGTGTTATACTTACTGAAATAAGTCAGGCAGAGAAAGACAAAGATTGTATGATTCCATGTATATGTAGAATTAAAATAAAAATTCTAGTACTGATTGCTGGTCTAAATTAAAATGAAAGTTATAATACTTATTCATTATTGTTGACAGTGCAACTTGGTATGATTTAGGACTGGATTATGGAAACGTGACTCAAGAACTATAAAAGGGTTCAATACAGCAATTGTACTACTGAAAATGTTACTTAAACTGAAATATGGGGAAAAGCTACATATGCAAAGATGTTTATTGCATCATTATTTACAAATAATTGAAATCACTCAATAAGGATGCTGTTAAGTAAAGTACAGTTACGCTATGGAATATAAAACATTAAAATGATAATTCTGAAGGTTATGTAGCAATATAGATAGACAGTGTTTGTCCTGCCCTGAATTTAATAAAACAACAACAAAAAGGCATAAGTAGCAGCCAACACACACACTAATTCTGAATCTGGCCATTAATTTCCTCAGAGCTGTCATCTCAGAAACACATGATCTGCCTTCCAAGTTATGGCAACAATAGTTTTACCAGCCATTTCACTACAGCGTAACGTCATTCTCCAGTTCCCAACTCACAACATTTGTGAATTTTCCATCTGCCACTTAGTGCATTTCACATGTAATCAGAGTTTTCATCATAAGAGCCCACTTCTAGGGCTTTTTTTTTTTTAATTTCTGAACAATTAGAGCTCTAGAAAGACATTCCAAAGCACATTGGCTTTTTACAATAAAAATGTTTTGTCTCTAATATAAAGGTTTAGAAGTGAGCAAGCCAAGACTGGTAGGGAAGGTTCCAAATATGCTCTAAGTCATTACCATTATTCAGCTACCACAGAGGAGAAAACAGAGCTTAAAATAAACTTCTTAAAGGAGATATCCAGGAAGTTGTATATATTAATTCCATTTGTGTATCACAGGTACAAACTTAGTCATGTTGGCATACCTAATTGAGACAATAACAACAAACCAAAAATAAGGTATTCACGTGCTCACCTAAAACTTTAGTGTTTCGTTATTAAAAGAGGTAATAGATTTTGATCTTTATCACTATCATCTTTGTGCCCGTTACTCTACTGTACACTAAACGTATAATAGACAAAAACTGAACAAGATATAACCCCTAGTGTTAAAGAACAACTAGATTTTAGGGGCCACCTCTAGACTCTGTTCAAAATTGTATGAAACATTAGCTCTCATGTAAAAATCACTGCTAACTTTGAAAAAAAAAAGAGATGGATAAAAGACACATTCCTGTGAATAAAGGGAGAAATCAGTCTTGGGCAAAAAATGGAGAGAAATAAAAAACTCCTAGAAAAGAGGCATGAGAGACTGGAAAAGAAGAGGCATTTGCTTATGGATAAAATGACAAGTGAAAAACATATCTCAATCCCTGGGAAAAAAGGTAAATTTGAGAAGGGATAATTACTATTGCTGTTTAAGGTGTAATAGACACAGGGTTAGCATCCTTCCAAAGAAGGATGATTTGAAATAGGGGTGCTGGTGGAGATTTGTTATTTACACCTAACTACATTTGCATTTTTCAGACCGAATCTTGCTTTCAGGGTCCAGGCACACAATACTATATCTAAGAGTCACTGTTAATGGCTCACAACTGTATCTGTGTCCAGACTGTCCTCATTCTGCTGGTATCAAATTTATAAGCTCTCCCTAGGGGCTGTCTGCTTTGAATAACTAGTGGGCTGAGCATAAAAGCCAGACCCTTTGCCTAAAATTTGGGGTGACATTTAAAGGCCATCACAGTTCCAGAGATCACCACTTCATTCCATGAGTGGGCTGCAATCTCCGTTTTGGTTACATCACAGCTTAAATGCTTCCTTTGACCAAGTAATACTTTTCTCACTCCCATATGTTGGCTTTCCTGGTCTGACTACCTCATTTTGGAAAGTAGAATTTCTCTCAAAGATTACGTAGTTCTGAAAATGGGTGAACTTCACAGGTAACAATGTAGTAATACTTTCCTTTAAGGACCTCACACTGTTCCATGGCTTAACAGATTTTCTTTTTTTTTTTTTTTTTTTTGACTTAACAGATTTTCAAGGCCACAGCTCACCAGGAAATTAGTGTCTGGCAGTAACCACCAGACATCATATTGCAAATTTTTGTAGACTTCTCAACACTGGACCAACAACTTAGCATGGCAACCAGCTAAATTTCGCAGTTGACAGATGAAGAAGTTTAGCCCATCTGTGTGATGATGGTCACTCTCTTCTGAGAGTTCAAGGTCATGTCTATATGATTGTCATGTTCTCAGCTTCTATTCAGTACTTTGAATATGATATTGCTTGGAAAGCATTTATGGAACTTAGAAAAGCTGGGGAAAGAAAAGGCTAAGATAAACAAAAATTGGGAGCCATTCTGGATTCCTCTTTTAAAGTTACTTCCAATATCAAGTTAGTCATTAACATTCTAAATTCTAAGGCTTGCATGCCCCTTTGATTTATATTTTCCTTTTCCTTTACATTGTTACTGCTGTAGTAAAGGCCCTCATCATTTTATAGCTTCCTAACCATTTACTTAATTCATTCTGCACATAACCAAAAAGATCATTCTAAAATAAATAAACAAGAGCAAAGATATCCATAAGAAGGTTTCATGTTATTTATATTTTGTAAGCTTTCTATGAAGATAAATTCCTTGCCCAAATGTCAAACCGTTTTATACAGGGAACTTCCCCTGCCTCCCCACACAGTCTGCTGCCACGTCCTCTTGTGCACCTGGCCTGGAGTCACGCCAGCTACCTTCCTCCCAAATGTGTCCTTCCCACTGCAATATGGCTCTCCTTTGCTAGAAATCTCCCTCCTTTCATTTTTCACTTACTTAATTTAAAATACCACCTCATCATCCTTAGATTAAACGATCACCTCTTTTAAGGAACATTCTCTATTTTTTTTTTCCTTTACCATTCAGTGTTTGAAAATGTCTGCCATGACTCCAGCTGCCTGAAAAATTAGAAATTGTGTTTCCTAGTCCAAGAAGGAGCAATCCTATCAAATTTGGAGAACGATAAAGAAAAGAGGAAACCTTCCAGTTGAGGTAAAGCATTCTCATTTATGGTAAGGCATGAGAAATGAATATAGAGTTAACCCCTAGAGGGAACTCAGAGATTTTAGAATAAAATGTAAACACATACATTACAGGAAAAGATACTTGGTGTAGTACAGCTATAATGGGCTTCAAAATACTTTCCGGATCTTGCTCTCTTTATGTCAATTCTCGTTATTCACAGTAGTTATGCTCTATAAAGTTGGAGCAAACACTGATTTAGCAAATACTAAAAGAAGCCTTGCTCTGAGGGGAAATAGAAAGTTAAGTTCTTGCACAGCCGGGTCACATTTCTGTCAACCAATCAATGCATAACCTTATTTTGCATGTATTGTTAAAGACAACTTGTTTAACATAAATTGTTGCTTCAATAATATTGAACTATAGTTCTATAACTATAGCTTGTATCTGAATGAAGCTTATCTTTAATGAAGCTTACCTAAAACACTTAAGGCACATGTGTAGCCATCTTGCACTATGGAACACTAGACAACATTTCAACTCTACACTTGGGGGACTATTTTACAGTGAAATCATCAACAAAAAAAGCACAAAATGGGAAAGATGTGGCAGTGCACTGACCAAGGAAAGGATACTTCTTTACTGCATGATGAAATAAGAATGTAGAGCATAGCTTTGTTTAAACCTTAGGTGGTAATGTGTTAGGCAGGTCAAACTTTTGGGGTCTGAGTGAAAAGGATGCCTATATAAGAGCCATAAGGTCTGATTTGGGGTTACAGTTAAATTTTAGTGAGTAGGCAAATCTACAAATATAGAATAGGCTAGTAATGAAGATCACCTGTATTCAAATTTAGCTTTGGAATATTCAAGAGAGAAGCAAATGCTTGTCTACTCTTAGCAAGCTACATTTCCCCAAACTATGAAATACATTATCTCACCTATTTGTTTACTTCTGGAGGGGTCAAGAGTTTTATGTAGGGATTGTCCAAATCAGGGTAGGGAAGACCAAGAAAGGAATAACAGTTTGTGAAGATGAACCAGATCAGTCACAACATAGAAAATGATGAATACTGGCTGCAATGATATGTGTGTTAGTCGCTCAGTTGTGTCCAACTTTTTGAGACCCCATGGACTATAGCCCTCCAGGCTCCTCTGCCCATGGAATTTTCCAGGCAAGAATAGCAGAGTGGATTGTCACTCCCTTCTCCACAGGATCTTCCTGGACAGGGACTGAACTCAGGTCTCCCTCTTCACAGGCAGACTTTTTACCATCTGAGCCACTAAGGATAATTAAAATGGCTGCTACAGTTTAATATTTTTCATTTAAAAGGTTTCCTTTTCTTTTAACGCACCAACAATTCTTCTTTTATTTGCTCTAATCTCCTTTGAGAAATACTCTTTGTTTCTATAGCTGTTTTTTCTTTTAAAGTGAATCTAAAGAAATACTCTTGATTTTCCCTAAAAAAAGGTAACATGTAGTTTTTTTTTAATCATGATTTTCATTTGTAAAAAAAATCTCTCTTTATGTGACAATAGTGATAGCTACTCATTCAATGGCTGTTGCCCTATTTGTCCTTCAATTTAGGATTTGTGACAAAAGCAGAAGGCCATCTCCTCCTTCAGACCAAACACTTTTCTCTGATGTCATGGAAAAGAACCTTTCTCCATGTCCTCACTGGATTTTTCTGTTCAGTGTTTAGCCTAGCAGAACCAAAACCCACATGTTATTAACCAGATGTTCTGCAGAGAATTAGAAACCCTGAAATAATGGACAGCCAGGCCCCCTTAGAAGGAAGCATTCTTGCAGACTGATTTGCTCTCTGCTTTAGACCCAAGTTGCATGAGGTAATTTACAACCTATCATTTCCTCCCTGAGTGGGAGGAATGCTTCATATATTATCAGTAAAGGCAGTGTAATATAAAGCATTATTCTACTCTCTAATTTTGGGGTTTCAATTTCCTGCATCCTCTGAAGGGAAAGGGGAATGCCTAACTGAAAATTTGGCATAAAATTGATTATTTAAAAAAAAATGATGGTAGCAAAAATAGTAGCAAGTGAAGGAAGGGTGAGCAAGAGTGAGAGAGAGAGGAAGAGAAGAAGAGTGGGAGACGAGAAAATATGTGAGCAGGAGGGTTAGTAGTGTCAAATACTGTTGAAAAACTAAGGGCAACAAGGGCTAGCCCAGAAGATTTTTGATTTGACATCTTAGGTTCATCTTCTTGCTCTAAGAAGACCTTGAAGCAGTCATGCTGAAGGATAAAGGAGCATGTTACAGGTGATGGAGGCATACAGCCTGAATACTCTTATCACTGGGCCCTTACCATGTAGTACTTCTCTATTTTGAAGCAGACATAATCATTTTCAAAAGAATAGTTTCTCATGGAACATATCCTCAAAAATTAATACAAGAATGTGCATGATTCATCTTTCATCCATCTCTCTAATTTTTTAGTGTTCCTCAATTCTAAGTCTATGTCACAATCAACAGTATCCACTCTTCAAATAATAGGAATAAAATTATTCTGAAAAGGTTTTATAAGGACCTTTAACATGGTAATCCTTTGTTTCTTAGTTGGGTAATTATATTCATTTCTATTAATTTTCATTGTTCATCAGACTGGGGAAATAGACTTGATAAATACAGAGGAAAATTCTCAAATATATACTCAAACTTTTATATATGTCCTATACATTAAGAGAATGCTAGAGAATATAAAGATGGACATTGAAGATATCATTATTTGAAATGTTCATTTTAAAAAATATTCTGTCTGTGAAACATACTTCTACAGATAAAAGGAAGGAGAGGGAGAAGGAAGGAAGGAAAAGAAACAAGGAAGGAAAGAAAGAAAAGCGAAACAAAAGCCATTTATTTGGAAAAGAAAACCTTATCTCACTCTTTGGAGTAAGCGTTTATGGAATATGCCTGTGAATTATGCTAGCTGTGTACCTAAATGCAAAGGGAATGTGGATAATCTTACAAATGTGGCAGGATTCCCACAAACCCCAGAAACTGCACAGCCTAAACAGCTAGAGCTCAGTAGGCTCTCTAACAGGACAGTTTGTCTCAAGGAAGGTCACAGTGACCTTACCAATTGCTAAGTCTATAAATAAGTAATTATTGGATTATAAAGCAAAGAGTTACATGGATTGCCTCGTCTGAAAATAATAGTAACATAAAAGAAAATCTGTTCCTTGCCCACATACCAATTCCCTCTGGAAAATATCCCTCAGCTCCCAACACCTTAAGTTGAGACAACAGGGAAAGTACCATCATTTGCTGAATACCTATTATGTTTCTGACACTTTACAAATATAATTGCAGAGCCCTGTATCTCATTAATACTACATACAAGGGGATTTCTGCCAAGAAGAAATTATTCTCAGCTATTATAATAAACACATAGAGCTGTAATGAGAATTAAAAGCATACTGGGCTCAGAACTACACAGGGAAAGGGGCAGGAATACCGAGAAGGTCACACATCCAAATACCAGGGACACAGTGCCCAGTTAAGGATGAGACTTAATCATGACAGAGAATGCCCTCCACCCCCTGCAGGCTTGTACATATCAAGTAGCAAATCACTTGCTCGAGGTGGAGCCCCTTTGAGGTGCAGCCAGCTGGGAATGGGAACACCAAACACACACAACACACACACAAACTAACCCCTGGTATACTGTCTATCAAAGATTGAAAACAAAAAATTGGAGAAATCAGGAAGGTAGCCAGAAAAAAGAACAAAAAAAAAGGTACATCATGCACACAAAGGAACCAAGATTAGAATGATAGCAGACACCTTTTTACAGAAGTCACACAGAAAACAGTGGAGTTTCTAACTGGGTTGATGTGCCTCCAAGTGAAGTTGTGTCTGAGCAGGAGAAGCTAGAGGAGGCAAGGGGCCCCAGCCCCACCATTACCCTGCGATAATGCCTATCACTGCCTTTGGCACCCCTGACTCTGCAACCCAGACACAGCCCCCAGTCCCTGGCTCACATCTGTATGGGGGTGGTCACTGTACCCTGTCCAGGGACTGTGAGGGTCAGTCACTCTTTCAGCTCCTTTTCTGGTTGTGGTCCCCTCGGTGGCAGCTACTATGGTGGTTGGAGCCCCTTCCCACTGGAAGACCAAAGGAACAGTTCCGAGGCAATGAATTGGTGCCCTGCTGAGCCCAGATATGCATGCAAATTTGTTACTCTCAAGAGCGTTTTATTTTTTTAATGGCCCTAGTTTTTCCAGATCAGGTTGTATCTGACACAGGCCTCAGGCTTGAGGACCAGTATTTTCAGTAAATCTGCCCTGTTGATTCTAATTTCAGTCAGGGTTAACAACACTATTCTGAAAGGATAAAAGAATAAAGAGAAAGTAAAAATGACATAAAAGGTCAAAAATTAATAAGCAGAATAAACAGTAATTTATTTGTATTTGCCAGAAATTTCATATATACAAAATACATTTAATAAAACCCATTTGTGTGGGTTTCAGCAGGATTATCGATGATACTGTTTAAAGAGAATGTGACAAAATAATAGCTATGTCTGGGTAATTGCACAGAGACAAAGCGTTTTTCTGCTTCTTTATATTTTTTGCCTCTCTCAAAAGCAGGTTTATAATTGCTAGTTTATAATCAGGAAAAATAAATTTAAAAGACACAAAGAAAAAAATGTGCCTTCCAAGTAATTCTTATACACTTAAGCATAAGGAACTTACTTCTGCCCTGGAGCAGTTCCTTTACAGGTGATCCAGGTGGCAGGGGTACATTACTAGATAGCACACAGAGATGTGAATCAAAGAGTAAAATAACCTTAACCTTTGTCTGAGTTTGGAACTACCAAGATTCCAAAGCTGGCATATACACAACTAGCAACTCTTTCAACCATTCCTAGAAGTGGACATCATTGGACAACTGGCTTCACTTTGGGACTGCCCAAGTTGCTAGAAATCTGCCTATTCAAAGTTGATACCATGATTCCGTTTTGTTCCTATTTGTTTGACGCTTGAATCCAAACACTGAAACATCTTCATTTAAATGAGCTGTCATTTGGAGAAAGGAGTACAAAAGTTCAGGGTCAGTCCTTAGTTTTTATATTGATTCAGTGACCCAAGGACCTCAAGCACAAGTGTATAAGAGTATAAATTAGAAACTTATATAAAATAAATTCAGAATCTTTCCACCTACCTCCCCAAGTCCCAAATCAGTATAATAACATTTGTAAGCTTGCCAAGTTTATCCTATAAAGATGTTTTGGTTTAAAGGAAATGAACCAACATTTTAAAATGAGTTAATTCCAGTGAGAATGCAGAAATTCATACTCTCTGAACCCACTGGTTCTAGTGGTAAAACATTGCCAGGTAAAACAAGTAGTTAGGCACAGTTGAACTCATTTCATATTACCATTCAATCAGTTCAGTTCAATTCAATAACTTAGTTGTGCCTGACTCTTTGTGACACCATGGACTGCAACATGCCAGGCTTCCCTCTCCATCACCTACTCTCAAAATGTGCTCAAACGCATGTCCATTGAGTCGGTGATGCCATCCAACCATCTCATACTCTGTTGTCCCCTTCTCCTCCTGCCTTCAATCTTTCCCAGCATCAGGGTCTTTTCCAAGGAGTCAGTTCTTCGCAACAGGTAGCCAAAGTATTGGAGCTTCAGCTTCATTATCAGTCCTTCCAATGAATATTCAGGACTGATTTCCTTTAGGATGGACTGGTTGGATCTCCTTGCAGTCCAAGGGACTCTCAAGAGTCTCCTCCAACACCACAGTTCAAAAGCATCAATTCTTCGGCACTCAGCTTTCTTAATAGTCCAACTCTCACATCCAGGCATGACTGCTGGAAAAATGACAGC
Organism: Antilocapra americana; assembly: GCA_007570785.1. Classification (NCBI taxonomy): domain Eukaryota; kingdom Metazoa; phylum Chordata; class Mammalia; order Artiodactyla; family Antilocapridae; genus Antilocapra; species Antilocapra americana. Next base: position 27,718,839 of record ML664161.1, read on the forward strand.
TTTGACTAGACAGACCTTTGTTGGCAAAGTAATGTCTCTGCTTTTTAATATGCTGTCTAGGTTGGTCATAGCTTTTTTCCAAGGAGCAAGCGTCTTTTAATTTCATGGCTGTAGTCACCATCTGCAGTGATTTTGGAGCCCAAGAAAGGAAAGTCTGTCACTGTTTCCACTGTTTCCCCACCTATTTGCCGTGAAGTGATGAGACCAGAAGTCAAGATCTTCATTTTTTGAATGTTCAGTGTTAAGCCAGCTTTTGTTACTTTCCTCTTTCACTTACATTAGAGACATATTATTGCCCAGTTGTTATAGGCCATATGAGTTTATCACACTTGATTATATCTTCAGGAGTGTGTATCCCTTACTGATGAAAATGGTGTATTATCTACAGAAACAAAGTAAAAGGACTAAGGTAATTATATTCTGGTAAAGATCCTAGGATAGATTAAGTCAGAGGAATGACTGAAGTGAGACCTCAGAATCTTTGAGCTACAAAATGTGCTAGGGATTACATTAGGCTTACAAACTATTTTATTCCATTTGCTATTTGTAATAATATTATACAAAGGTATTATTAGTTACACTTTATAGATGAGTTTTAGAGGGAGAGAGTACTTTTCCATAGCAGCAGAGGTTAAGATGGCAACTCCTCATTCTTTCAGAGAAGGCAATGACTACCCACTCCAGTACTCTCACCTGGAAAATCCCACGGACAGAGAGCCTGGTAGGCTCCATGAGGTCGCTAAGAGTCAGATAGGACTGAGCGACTTCACTTTCACTTTTCCTTTCCCTCATTGGAAAAGGAAATGGAAATCCACTCCAGTGTTCTTACTTGGAGAATCCCAGGGATGGGGAAGCCTGGTGGGCTGCCGTCTATGGGCCCACACAGAGTTGGACACCACTGAAGCGACTTAGCAGCAGCAGCAACCACCTCACTCTTTATGTCATCAGCCACAGACTTGGCCAATGGGAGGAAAACAGGGGCTCAGACTGAATGTCTTTCAACTACCATATGCTGGGATTTCTCCCTGTTACAAGAATTTGGGGTGTTTTGTTCTCTACTGTATTGAATTTTATCTGAGTATTAAATAAGACTCTTGCTTCCTGAAAGAGTTAGCACCCTATAATCTAGGGGCTAGGTAATCATAGGATAGCAAAGACAGAAAGAATTTAGAAGACATACCGTCCAATCATTTCCAAACTTTTACTTTTGAAATAGGAACACCTCAAAGTTTTTCCCAGAAGACCCACATATTTAACAGATAACTATAGGGCTGCCCTTGCTGTTGTGAAAGAAAGAAAGAAAGTGAAGTCGCTCAGTTGTGTCCGACTCTTTGCAACCCCATGGGCTGTAGCCTACCAGGCTTCTCAGGCCATGGGATTTTCCAGGCAAGAACACTGGAGTGGGTTGCCATTTCCTTCTCCAGGGGCTCTTCCTGACTCACGTCTTCCGCATTGTGGGCAGATGCTTTACTGTCTGAGCTACCAGGGAAGGCCTGCTATTAAATGGAGTCTAAATCACTAGTGTTCATGTCCCTTCCTCAGTAGCTCCTATGAAGGAGGCTTCTGGTGTGCCTCTCAGAACCATGAAGGAGAAGGGAGTACTGAAAAAAAAAAAAAAAGTCCTGAATAAACCTTGTATTATTTAAAGAGAGAATCTAAAAAGTCTCAGATCATACAGAAATTCAGTGATCAGAGTGGAAAATGAAAGAGCTCAGGCTACAACTGAGACATTGACTCAGCGTGAAAGACAAGGAAAACAGTAATAACCCCTGCTCTGCCAACATCCCTGGGCTCTGGTGAGATACAAGATAGTGCGGTTCAATCTGCAAAGTTTGAGAAAAGGAACACTCGCTCACCTATTATTATCTTACCATTATTTTTTTTAATGTGAAAAGCTCTGTAGTCTAGCCATGCACTGTTTGCATCCCTTGGCAGTGTGCTGGGCAAAACTATTACTTCATCATCTCTATTATATTTTGAATTTTCAGTTCATATGTGTGGTACTTCCCTTTTCTATAGCCAATAATAAAGTGATCAGAACCTGTGATATGCCAGCTACTTCTTTCAGAGGCCCCACAGTTCCTGCCACCTTGAAAACTGCATCTAAGTTTCTGAAAAATCTGGCCTGGCCAATCTTTCCCTTATCCTCTGCTTGCACTGCAGGCACTACGAGGAGCTGTTTGATGGGCCCAGTGGCAGCCTGGTTCTTCCCAGCAGAGAAGGGCCTGTCAGCCTCTCACTCCCCCTGGCTCCGCTCCAGTGAGTCAGCCTCTCCGCCACCCCCTCCACCTCCCGGCAGCTGGAACTGAAGGCTGGAAGTCGGTGGCCAACTGCGGCGCCTGGCTGTTCTGTCTGCCGCTAATGACTGCCCCCGCTGAATCAGGGCTCTATCGCTGTACCTTGCCTTCAAAAAGGTCCAAGTGAAAAGAAAGGAAAGGCCAGTCTGACCTCTGACCTCCATTCCCGCCTAAGCATACCATGCTGTTTTTGGCTATTTTCCTGTGTTTAGTAGGCATTAGCAGACTGAGTGTAGAAGTGGGTGGGTGACGTTCTTTAGGCCTATTAAACTAACCCTTGAATTTGGAAAAAAAACTGTGCTACTCTGACCGTGCTACTCTGGAAAAGTAAAGAGAAGGAGAATAAATGTAGGCCTGGCTGCTGTTCACTACAGTAAAATATAAAACATGACCCTTCAGAAGTAAGGCATTTTTTAAACCTTTGGGATTTAACAACCCTACCTCTGGTGTTCAGTCACCTTTTCTATGGTATTCAAAGTTTGATTAGAAAAATCAGGTTCAGTCAAAGACTGTACTTGGCAGTGACTTTAATTGCCCCAGAGTTTTGCATCTATAAATCCAACAGAGAACACAGGCTCAGATAACAGCTCATAGCCTCCTAAAGGTAATGCCATATTTCTCTCTTTTGATCATTATCACAAGCCAAGCTTGACACCTATTATTATTTCAATTAGAGAAATGAAAAGATTGAGCTCAGAGAGGTGACAAGATTTTCCAACTTGGCACAGCAAAGACCCACTTCTCCCCTGTCATCCTCTGGTGCTAACATTGCATCTCTTCCCATCTCTAACGACTTCCACGTTTGTTTGTATGTTGCACAATTCTAAGGAGGCATCCCATCCTGAAGTTCAGAGTTCATTGTTCAGAGGGAGTAGAATTATAAACATATCTTGGGAAAGGGGCACTTTTTCCTAATTCTTTTGAGGATGTGTTACTGTTGGTTCCACATAATGTCCTTTGCCTCCTATTTCTTAGCTGGTACCTCTCTCTCCTCTGTGGAATTCTACAGGTTCTTCCACTGATAACTGCTTTGACTGCAGCTTTGCAGGGAATTTTCCTTCATGGAGGTTCTGTGAGTCCCTCCTTGATAATCAGCAGCTCAAACAAAAATAGTGCACAGCAATAACAACAACAAAAATTAAATAAAATACAGTAAAAATGAAAACATGTAGCTTACATTCTGAACTTCTTAAGGAAAAAAATGAAGAGGATGCTAGGATTGAGTACCCAGCAGCCTGACCCTGCCCCTGGCCTCGTCTGCACCCCTGATTAGAGCTTGCCCAATGGTGGCATGACTTCTCTTCTTCCTACCTGTCCCAGTCTCTTTCCCTTCTCCACCAGTTTGGTTCCCCACAATTTAAAAATCACTACTTTTTGAAAACTGTTTATATCAACACACTTGTTGGCATGGATATTAAGGCAAGTGCATAATGGCTGGACTGTTTAAAAAAATAATCAAAATCAATTTACTTGATACAAACAAACATTAACCCTTCATGAAATATATGGTCTCCTTTCCAAGAACCAGTACTGGGAAAATCCCATGGACAGAGGAGCCTGGTAGGCTGCAGTCCACGGGGTCACTAAGAGTCAGACACGACTGAGAGACTTTACTTTCACTTTTCACTTTCATGCCTTGGAGAAGGAAATGGCAGCCCACTCCAGTGTTCTTTCCTGGACAATCCCAGGCACGGGGGAGCCTGGTGGGCTGCCATCTATGGAGTCACACAGAGTTGGACACGACTGAATCGACTTAGTAGCAGCAGTTCCAAGAACTGCAAAATGGGGTACAAGATAAGAAGCTCTTACAGAATGAAGAACAAGGAACAAGGAAGAGACAAGTATTAAAATATCTGCTTGGGTAGGGTAACATAGTCAACCTTTTAGGGAGTGAAAGGCTCAGAGTTGGCTTAGCATTTGAAGATTGGCTGATGGGGAAATACTGCATTTCTGTTCAGATGGACCATTTATATGGAAGGCAAAGTTATCAAAGTTTTGGTTTGCTGACTGGGCAGTAATGGCTCCAGATCAGATCTAGGGAGTTATTTCAGCACAACTAGCATGCATACCCCTTTCTAGAAAGACATGGCACTTGGGACAGCAAAAAAACCCCAGAGTTAAGTGCTTGAAGCAGGATTGAGGGGTAGGGTAAGGTGGAGAAGGAAAAGCACAGCCTGTTCTGGTCTTTCAGACTTTGTGAGGGGGTGGTCACTGCCTTTGTGTTCCTTTCCTTTTGACACTGCCATCAAGTACCAGATAACTTATTCTTTTCTTTCCACTTTTCACTGTTACTCATGTGCGTGATATTTCCTCTTGCTTTTCTTTCACACTAATTTTTCTCTAAACATTTTCTTAATTTGCCTCCATTCTTCTATTTGTTGAGTCCTATTTTTCACTCCTTTCTTTTTTTCCTTTTAGTTTGCCAAGAGACTTTACTATTTCTTCCCCAGGAGAGTACACCTTCCTTTACCCAATCCTCCCCCTTCCAACTTGTGATTTATGACATATTCGTTCTTCACTTCTTTATCCTTGGAATTTATTTAAAAGAATTTTTTTTTTCTTGAGTAGTATGTTTGCTCTTTAAGGCTCCAGTTTTTGTTTCTGTCTCCAAAGTCTGTTCACAAATGCCAGGCAGTTTGATACAAATAAAGCAAGTTACCAATTGTTTTCACAACAGTGAAAAACAGACCAGGGAAGCTGGTTAATGAAAGCTTCTGGGACAGAGGTCCTGCTGGAAGCATTAACTCCCCTCCTAATCTTTTCTGATAAACATGCCTTACAGGGAGATAAGAGAAATCAAAGGCTGCTTTTTGAGCCCTGTAGTTTTGAAGTCGGCCAGTGTAGTTCCTGGTAGATGCCATTTTAACTCCCTTCCAGATAAAAAAGTCTGAGCCTCAAAATCAAATATTTCCTCGCTATTCCCACAGGCTTCCTTGTCAAACCTTCTGACTGACTGAAAGCACCAAACACATCGTGAAAAAATATCTTTTAACCATATGAAGATCAAGGAACATGTTACCTGGAGAACAGGTGTGGTTTTATGCAAATGAGCAGCTAACATAGTCAGTGTAGTTTGACTTTATTTTATGCATTAACTGGGTTCCCCAACAGATTAATGAACATGAATATTTATGGGGTGAATCATATTTTGTCATAGTATCTCACTGTAACTATGGAAGTCTAATACAAATGTTAAAGAAGATTAGAGGCCAAATTTAAATGCCATAATATGCAATTTAAAAAAGCCTGCCTTGGATAATTTACAATGATGTATATTTATTTCCATCATGTCAAAGCCCATGAAAAGCAATCATAGACCATGTAGATTATCTTCGGGCATTCATGAAAATATACATAGTAAAATAAATCATTCTGAGACTCCCTACTTCATCTTAGTTTCAAGAATTCATTCTAGCTCAAAGAAACAAAGACTACTTATATAACTTAAATAAATAATAACTCCTAGAAGTTCAACAGACTGTCAAATATACAATATAAATATTCTACTTTACTAATTTATCAGTGCCTAGAACTCCACAGCCACAAATAAGTAAAGCCAATCATCTAAAGGCCCTAACTACAAAAAAAATTTTTCATAAAACATTGTAAGACAATCAGATGAATTACATTTTGGCAAGGAATTTTGAGAAATATTACTACTAGAAAATCATGAGGAAGATAAGCAGCTTAAGTATAGCAGCAAAACCAAAGCAGGAAGTAAGCAATTTAGTTAATCTTTTCTTCTAAATCATCACTTTTCTTCCCCCTCAAATTATCTGAGGACCACCAAGTTTATTATCAATAGCCCTAACTTCGAAGGAATTCTTATTTTTAAAATGCTTTGATTTCTTAATTTAAGATAGATGAAAATGATGCTAGTTAGGGGACTTTTTAAATTAAATAGTCGAGGACGATCTGATAAGATGATGAAATGATGAGAGTTCAAAAAAGACATGACAGAATGGAAAAAAAAACTAAAAAGAAATTGAAGTGGAATGAGAACTTGATGAAAGTGTCTTTGAGGATGATGGAAACTCAGAGAGTGACTCTTCATGTCTAGTTGAAAGCTTAGATGGATGGTGTTTTACAACAGTTGATAAGTTTATTTTCTTACTGAACCTTTAATCTTAGAGAGTTCTAGACTTACAGAAAAACTGTAAAAGTAGTACAGAATTCCCATGTACCTTCACTTAATTTCCTTTGTTGCTAATATTCTACATTAGTATGGAATATTTATTTGTTAGAATGATTGAACAAACATCAGTAATTTATGAGTAACCAAAATCCCAACTTTATTTAGACTTCCTTAGTTTCGATCCTAGTGTCTGTTTTCTGTTCCAGAATGCCATGTAAAATACAAGATTATAATTAGTTGTCAAGTCTCCTTAGGCTCTTCTCATCTGCAGCAGTCTGTCCTCCTTTCTGATGAGCTGACAGTTCAGAGGTGTACAGGTTTCCCCAGCCATTCAAAGGCAGACATTCTATGAAACATTTTGTCAGTTGAAGCGGTATAAACTGGAGAGGCAATCACCCAAAGGCAGTCCCCTTACATCTTACTAACATGTGCACAAAACAAATCAAGATAAAGCACAGAACAGACACAGTTCAAAGCCTGTCTGCCTGAGATTGAGATGCTGAGTGTAGTTCCTGAGGAAGGATCTTGGCGGTGCCACACTTCCTGCTGGCTGCAGAGCAAACGCTGAACGCTATTTTTGCTTTTTGCCTTTCACTGTAAAAATGAAAATGCTCTTTTCTTTAGCAAAAATAGATACTAATGTAGGTCTTTCTTAAAAGCAAAGGGGCATCAAGCAAACTGTCAAAAAGTGGAGCATACCTGCACCGTGATTAGAGTTTTTGTGGAATGACTGTCAATTGGGATTTGTGGGATCATTTTCTCCTGAGTAGACTGGAGTTAGTTATGGAATTTGGAAGGGATGACCACTAAAGACAAGCACCAGTTACATCATATGCTCCAGAGTACATGTTAACAGCATGTTTACCACTGCCATCAAGTAATCCACATGGAGGAGACAGTGTTTGTCAGCTTCCTCCATACTAATTTTACCCTACCCCAGCTGCTCAGTAGTAAAGAATCTGCCTGCCAGTGCAGGAGACCCAGTTTGATCCCTGGGTCTGGAGGATCCCCTGGAGAAGGAAACGACAACCCCCTCCAGTATTCTTGCCTGAAGAATCGCCATGGACAGAGGAACCTGGCGAGCTAGAGTCCAAGGGGTCACAAAGTGTCAGATACGACTGAGCCACTAAACAACAACATCTCCCAACTGCACACTGTAATTTTTGTGCAGCCAGGACTTACAGTGTGGAAAGTTAAGCTCCATTCCATTAAAGGCAGAGTTTCTACATAAATTATTTGGACTTCTCCTGCATGGCAGATTTGTCTCTTCTCTGCCATTTATGTGTTTCTATTCAAATATTTATTTATATCAATATAAACTCACAAATATTAATATTCACTTTGCCTTATAATCTAATATTACTTTTATTGATTTTGCGCCTCAGACTATTCGAGATTTGGCTATTGGAAGTGCTTTCAGTTGGTTCCTATGTCCTTCAGGCATATCAGTATCATTGTTATCTGGCACTGTAAGATGCTCCAGATCCATCTGGCCTATTTCTTTTCTCAACACTGGAATCAGTCATTGCTCCAAGGAGCCCTTTCATTGGACAATGGTATTAGAAACCACAGAGCGCTAAGCTTGCTCATTGCTCCTGGAAGGGGTAATATCTTTGAGGTCAACTGACACAGCAGAGTTGTATGTATGTATGTACTCTAACCTCATATATGTATATCTGCGTAGATTTCTCTGTTTACATATCTGTGCCTATGTTAAATTAAACATGAGTTTGCACTAATGCTTCTGACTCTGGCTGATTATGACATGGGTCATTCTAGCTTTTTCTCACTGTTTATCTATACCCTCTGCTCCAATAGTGAATAATCTGACTCTCAGCAACTACCATGCATTCACTTAATTGTTCATTCTCACTGTAATGTATAGCCATGTCTGGATTGGTAGCCCATGCCCCATTGGAAACAACTTTATCAACTAGCGTAAGGCTTATGTTCAGTTTCTTTTGCTTTTAGTCTTACAGAGGCAGCCCATTTCCAAAGTTATTTAGGTCATCACTTCCTCCACGCTTCATACTTTTCATACATTTTTAATACAGTTTGTTTTGTCACATGCTGCATTATGTCATGGGTTCACCTAACCTCCTACATAATTTTTATATTTGCACATTTTAAGGAACACAGTGTATAAATTTCTATGGTTTGGGATAAATGCATAGTGCCAAGTGTCAACCATTACAGTATCATTAGAAGAGACTTCCCTAAAAAACTCAATCTGCTCAATCCTCCTCACTCCTCCCAACCTCCAGGCATTCACTGAACTTTCTACCATCTCAATAGTTTTGCTTTCTCTAAATGAAATATAATTTTAGTTATGCTGTTTGTAGTCTTTTTACACTGTTTTCTTACACTTAAGTTATATGCATTGCCATTCTTTTGTGTCTTTCCTGACTTTTTAACTCATTTCTTTTCATTGTTAATTAGAAATTCATTTCAATTTTTTCCTTGTTTCTCTCTAGATAAGCTGTTTCCCATCTATCCTAACTCCTTTTAAGACTTTCTCTTTTGTTTTCTTTGATTTGAATATATGTGATAATATTTAGATGTTGCTTTTTTTCACATCTGTGTTGCTTACTGTGATACTCTCTGAGTATCCTGGAACATTAGTTTGGTATCTTCTTGGAAAGTTCTCATCCATTATTATTTAAAATATTTTTTGTTCCGTTATTCTTTATGTTTTTGTCTGTTAGTCAAATTATACATGTTATACCTTTTGAAGCCATGTTATGGTTCATGAATGCTCTGGGTTTTGTTTTTCATTCCTTTTTTCTTTGTATTTCATTTTGAGAATTTGTACTGACATATCCTCCAGCTCACTGATATTTTTCCTCAGCTATTTCAAATCTACTGATGAGCACATTAAAGGCATTCTTCATTTTTGTTAGTATTTTTTATTCCTAGTATTTATTTCCTTTTGGCTCTTTGTTCAGGTTCCCAAATATCGGCTTACAGTGCCCATCTGTTCCTGTATGTTATCTACTATTTTCATTAGAGCCCTATATTAATCATCATGAACTTACATTCCCTGTCTGATAATCCCAACCTCTCTCTCATATCTGAATCTATTTTTAAAGATTGCTTTGTGGCTTCAGACTGCTTTTACTTGTCTTTCAGCGTACCTTGCAATATGTTTCAGAAATTGAGTCATGTGATGTTTGACCACATAGTGTTAGAGTTTATGTTAATCTATTTAGGAGTTGGGCTGTATATAATATTTGGTGAAACTGTTAAGTGTCAGAGATTTCCAATTCATCTATTGTCCTTGTTTTTGTGTCTCTCTTGACTGGACTTCCCTTTTTACTCCTCAGAAGGAATCTGTATCTTGAATCTCTTTTAGCTGTAATCCACTGATGTTATACTGGAGCCCTCTTTGGTTGTGGTCAGTTGTGAAAAAGGGGAAGTGTTGTATAATTTTAGGTTTACATTTTAGTGAACCTGTTCTTGGGGCTATGATAATCACATAGCCCCAATGTGATTAAACAATCCAGTAGAATAGTTTTCCTTTCTTTAGATGAGACAAGAAGATCAGAGTGGAGTGGAGTAGAAGGCATGTTCTTACCCCAGGTGGGTTAAGGTTCTGGTAAAATCTTTGCTCCTGAAGGCTAAGAACTTTTTATGAACAATGCTCTTGACTTATTCTACAATGATTATTCTCATCTTTTGCTTGCTAGAGAAATTCACCTTAAGAATCTAATGGGGTTCCTGGATACAGAGCCCCAAAATATGTGTCCCTCACTAAGACTGTCCCTAGGAAATTATCATTCTCATATTAATCCAGACTCAACCTCCAGCAAGTTATAAAAATTAGCATTTAAGTTTTCCTACCAGCTAATGGTTCTAGGAGCTTGTACTTCATGTAAGTAAATCTTAGCTATTACCCTCTGGATTGTCCTGTCTTCTCCGGATTTAAGGGTAAAGTTTGCCCTATAGTCTCAGTTTTCTAATGGGCACTAGAAAAATCATTGGTTTTCAAGATTTTTTTCAGTATTTTTTTATTGTAATGATGGAGATGTTGACTTCTAATTTCTTTGCAAGTCAGAGCTGAAACTGAAAGTCAATCAATTCAATTTTAATGTATTAATATTAAATGTGAGTCTCCTCTGGTATATCTAAATGAATGTTTTCTTAGAAGAAAAGTTCTTTTCTTTTTATTTTAAATTCTTTCAACTCCTCCCTGGAATTATGGAATCCTTGAAACAACAGTAGATGATATGATCTTCTATATGTTTATTGGAGGAGAAAACATTGTCAGTGTTTTAAAGGATTAAGTCACTCTACTGATTCTGCTTTAACTATGCATGAGGTTAGCGTGGTTGGTCTTGACCAGTAAGTTCATGAATTTCTATCAAATAAATCACAGCAGTTAGCCCTCTTGCTTACCTACTTCAATTTTTAATGCCTTAGAAAAGGACCCACCAACATGAGACTGTAATAAATATTGGCCTGATAAATAGATATATGAGACGCTCCTAAGAAGTAGAGTTGACATTAATGGCTTCCTAGAAGCATCAGTTGTCCTCCAGCTTCAGATAAATAAGCTTGTGCTTTTATATATACCCACTGTGTTATGTCAAACTCCTTTCAGATAGATACCCTCAATGTAATTTCTCAAACAACTATCACCATTCTTCTCCTTCGCTGACCGCTCAATCTCCGCCATAAAATCTGTAAAGAATGACCTCTCTTAAGGATAAAATAGGGGTATGTGTGTGTACACACACACGCACTCTACTTTATCTAGCTACCAAAGTTCCTTTTTAATGTTATAAGCTTTTTCAAATAACTAACTTCCATCAGTTCATTCTGTGTTTTAATATCACCATCTCTCCTTAATCATTGTGAGATACTATCTTAGTTCAGGCTGCTAGTACAAAAATATGGACTGGGAGGCTTAAACAACATATATTTTTGTTTCAGTTCCAGGGGCTAGAAGTACAAGATTAGGATGTCAAAATGATGAGGTTCCTGTTGAAGGTCCTCTTCCTGCTTTCTTGTTGTTCCTCACATGGCAGAGTGAGGGAGCTCTGTTCTTTTTTCTTCTTTTAAGGACTAATTCTATCCTAGGAGCTCCACCTTCATGAACTTGTCTAAACCCTCTTATCTCTGAAAGGCCCCACCTCCTAATATCATCCTATTGGTGTTAGGGTTTCAACACACAAACATAGGGGGTGACCAAAATATACAGTCTATAATAGATATGCTCACCCATACTCACCCTATTCCATTAAGGATCTAAATAAATAGAGAATGCATCATAAACACAGATTGGAACACTCCATATTGATAAGATGGTAATTCTCCTCAAATTTCTCTATAGATTAATTATAAATTCAATCAAATTCTCAGGATTTTTTAAAGAAATTCACAAGTTGACCATCTCAGAAAATATTGTCAAGAGTCAACATTTTAACATGTTTAGAAAACATTTCCCCCACCCCTTGTCATTGTTAAACAAGTGTTATTTAGCAACTCCAAGTTTAACCATGTGCTCAAAATGCAAGTCCTTTGAAACAAAGGTAAAGAAGGTTAAATGCTTCTTTCCACAGAACCAAAAAACAAGGACCCAGGAAAATTTAGGCTGTGACTAAATTGCAACTGAACACTGTCAGAGGCATGTGACTCTACATGGATAAAAGTCCATTCCTCGCAGCAACGTCTGAGAGAATTTGTGAGCAGTGTATACTTCTTTTATCTTACTTAGCTGAATCAAATGAGAGCCTGTATATATTTATCACCACAGAAGTTTATCTGCATACAAACATCAATGTATCTCAGAAAAATAACTCATGGCAAAAATTCTTGTCTTTGGGTCGTTAATTTTTCTAGCATGGAGCTGCAGGAGTTGCTTGTATATTTTTGAAATTAATTGTTTGTCCGTTGCTTCACAGGGCTGATGCTCGGGGCTGGTGCAACGAGATGACCCAGGGGGAGGGAATCGGGAGGGAGGAGGGAGGGGGGTTCTGGAGGGGGAGCATATGTAAACCCATGGCGATTTCATGTCAATGTATGGCAAAGCAACACGATTAAGTAAAGAAAATTTAAAAAAAAAAAAAATTCTTGTCTTTGTTATTTTATTCAACTTTTACATGTCATTGATTATGCATTTACAACCCCAACACTAAAAAACTAAATTTAAGAATATAACTGATGATGGCTGAACATTGTTCAGCAGTGAACAGAAACAAGGAATAAAAGGCAGATCTGTGACTGCTGATTTAGTGTTTGTTTTTCCCAGTGGGATTGGAAGATTTTGACATCCATTGACCAAAGCATCTTAAGGATGGACTAAACTTTGGGCAAGATTCTTTCTGACCAAAGGCCCCTAACCTAACTTTTCTTAAACCATCTACTTAAGAAAATTTACCATTGTAATTTCTTCCTCTGACTCTTTGAGATGTAAACCTTCTTCCTCTGGTCTCTTCTCTTTTAGATATAATATTCAAGAAAGATAGGACTTTGGTCTCCCTGTCTCCCTGAGGAAGATAGAAACTTAACTTCAGTAAGCATCAATTAGCAAAAGCAGATGGTCTAAGCACAATGACCAATCTTTCCAGCAAATCCTCCAGTACTTTTCCATTAAAGTGTATGTGTGTTCAGTCGTGTCCAACTCTGCAATCCCATGGACTATACAGCCTGCCAGGCTCCTTGTCCGTGGAATTTTCCAGGCAAGAATACTGGAGTGGTTTGCCATTTCCTGCTCCAAGGGATCTTCTTGATCCAGGAATCAAATCTGCATCTTCTTGTCTCCTGCATTGGGAGACAGAGTATTTACCACCACAACACCTGGGAAGCCATTAAAACATTTCTGCATTTAAAAATTCTCTTGCCTTTAGTTTCAGTGAAATTAAATTCACTCTCTCCCCACTGCTATAACCTTGACCCCTACTGCAATAGTCTTGATGAAGTCTTCCTTGCCAACAAGTAATCTGATGCAATTTTCCTTTATCAACACAAACTAGTTATGTGCTATAATAATGTGCAACCACGCAATGAATTTCAGTTTGCAAAGTGATTTTGATCTAGTGTATTATTGTAGCATTGTAAGACTGAATTGATAACCCCATGTTCAAAAAAAGGAACTTAATATTCATAGAAATTAATTCTTAGCTAATGCTGTAATTATTAAGTAAGAGTTAATAATTGAACCAAAACTTGAACTGAGAGCAATTATGTCCACATCAAGGTCTCTTCCACCTGCATCTCACTAGCAGTTTTTCTCTAACATCTCAACAATGTTATGTTCTCCAAAAATATTCAGATATTTAACTATGTTTCCTAGTCATCGGTCCTTCCTAAGTGGAGATGAGAGAAATCTATTTTAAAATCTTCTGAGAGCACACTCATTTGGTGATCTAATATCATAGCTAACTGCACAAGCAGAAGACATTGTATTTTTCCCCAAACAATGTTAAAACAAAGTTTGACAGCCATGACTATTAATGAGATCACACTTATTTTGTTATATTGCTATTAGTACATGTATTTCATCATATTACATTGTACACACCATCTTGTAGACTCATGGAGACAGACTTTAGCTGGAAAAATCCATTTGCCATTTATTCAGCTATAAGTAGACTTAAGACTTGACTATGTGTGCTTTCACTAAAAATGTTTAAACACTATTTTCTTCCTCATGCAATGCCTTCCTCACTATTACTTGAATAATGGAAAGCATAAGAATTTTTTTAATGTAATTTGCCTTTTTTTATCTCTTCCTCCCCTCCCTACTGAATCCTCAAAGTAAAATTAGTTAAAACATGATTTTCCTGTGAATCTCTAATCTTGATAATAAATGACTGTGGAAGTGCTGAAGCGTGGTGTGCTAGTCTTTATCAGGCTGCATGAGCAGTACCAGAACGATTTGAATAATTATGAGATTATCTGCCAGTTTATGAAGAGAACTAGGAGACAGACAGAAAAAAACAGGCTACATGATCGGCATCTATAATTAAGTGAGGCAACTGTCACGTTTTTCTCTCTGGCCCGAGTGCTGGAATTTTAGACATCAGAAAAATGGAAAAGGAAACCAAAATCTTCATTTCAGTCATTTGAACAGAATCCATGCAAAGGAAATTACCCAAAATGAACTATTAAGGAAAATACAAATATATACACATATGTTGTGCTCTGCTTAGTCATGTCTGATTCTTGCAACCCCATGGACTGTAGCCTGCCAGGCTCTTCTGTCCATGGAGTTCTCCAGGCAAGAATATTGGAGTGGCTTGCCATGCCCTCCTCATATACAGGTATATAGGTACACAAAAATATTAAACTGACTTTGCTGTTATCTTAAGAATTGAATATTTAGCCTAACAAACTATTCTGATTACTTAAAAGTAAATGTATATGTCAGATCTAGGTGGTCTATTTTTCTGATAGAAATACTTGTCCTTCTGATTTTGAACTTATATTGCATAGACTTTTGCATTAGAAGCAACTATAAGATTTCTTAGTGTCATGGGATCAACATCCAAAGCACTGGTGATTGTCCTGTAAATGTGAAAAATTAATACAGAGAAATGTATTTATGCATAGAAAATTGTTTATAGCGTATTAAACTCATGCTTTTTGGTATCTAGTTATAATAACTGGAAACCCCAAATTATTTCAAAGATCACTGTGAAAGCCTAAACAAAAATAAAAGCAAATAACATTTAAACGTGGAAAGCCACAACATGGAATGCTTCGGAAGACAGGATGCTTTGGCAAGGAGGTTGAAGATTCAAATGGATAATAGTTTCTTGAGGGCATGACTCTTGCCTTATTTCTTTGCTTCCCCAAATTGCTTAGCATGAAACCTCACACAAAATAAATGATCAGTAAGTGTTGAGTTGACAGTGTCAAACCTTTACAAACAGGAAGTTTTCACCTAAATATGAGTTGCTTCAGTGTTGGAAAAGTCTAATACTACAGGCATTTGGTTGTTAAAGAATAAAAGCTCATTTTGACTTCATATAAAAATGATTGCCCACTTTGTTGAATTCCTTCAAACACCTTCAACAGATTCCCTTCCTTATACTGAAATTACCACAGCAGCAGAGCATCCATGGTACGCAGAGTATTTAGTAGATCTAACACTTTACCTACAGTAATTACAAAAGATATTTGATGCTTTTCTTCAGTCCTCAAATGACATAAGCAAACCTGAACTTCTGAGCAATATTATCAAGAGAAGGACTTCCTCAGTGGCTTAGTGGGTAAAAATCTGCATTTAATGCAGGAGAAATGGGAGACACGGGTTCCATCCCTAGGTCACAAATACCCCTTGGAGAAGGAAGTAGCAACCCACTCTACTATTCTTACCTGGAACATTCCATGGACAGAAGAGCCGGGCAGGCTACAGCCTATGGGGTCGCAAAGAGTCGAACACGACTGAGTGACTAAGCACACAGCACCAAGAGACTAACACAGTGAGAGCTATGTTCTGAATCCTCTCGCTGATGAAAGGTGATTCTTCTTTGCATCTCTTGCAAAAACTTCTTATTGCTCCACCTCAATTAAAATCCTCAGGAGCCAAGAACCTGAGGACCTTGAGGTACCTCTCTAATGTGGAGGCTCTAGGAGCTCTAGAGTTCATAAATCCCACAGTAAACTCCTTTAGAATAGGGAGAAAATGCAATTTTATCTCACCAGCAGAATACCATATGTGCTCAGAACGAGAGAAAGAAAGCTCGACTATTATTTTCAAGACCTTTAGGATAAACCTCATTTTCTCAGTGCTTTTCATAAGCACACCATGAGAAGCATCATTAGTGGACTTCCTGGTACCTCTTTCTTGCCTGGAGAACTAAAGCTTAAGGAAAAGATGAAAAAGGAATCAATGTCCAGGCTGAGTTAGGAGGGTTGAGAAAAATTTGCCTCATTTTTACTTATAAATATCTTACCTTCATGAACATGATATTAAAAATATTGGGGGAAATTGCATTTTAATGAGGTAGACATACTTTTATTTTAATTGGTGAATGAACCGACATACGCAGCTGTTCATTGCCTACAGCTTTAAGGTACTATTTTGAAGAAATAGTGAGAAAAGCCTTAGCTCAATGATGTCCTACATGATTACTGACACTCATGCAGACCAGCTGTGCTAAAGCACCTTTTCTTCTGCTGGGACAATTTATTCCCTCCATGCTACCACCTCCTGCAGTTCAAGAGAATGTATATTTTAATTCCAAGGATGAAACAGAGGAAAAAGATCTGGAGATATACATAAACTTTCAAATGATCACTTCTTTGGGGTTAATAAAAAAATCTATTACTTAGAAAATATCGCTTATTAACATATTCAAATTTGAATCATAATAAGAAAGTAAATAATGTAGGGGAAAGTGTTACTTTGTGAAATCTGTCTAATGTTTGGCTTAAAAGAATGAGTGAATTTGGAAAATACAGAATATATACCAGTACTAAGTAAATAGCAGAAGATCGTGGCAAAACATTTGTGATGCCATCTCATATTTATTTACATGTCAACTTTAGAGTTTTATCTACTTACAGCTGTGTAACATTGTCAGGACAAATAATTTAAGGTTTTTCTTACTCATGATGGAGTTTACAAGACACAGAGAGAAGTATTCTTTACCAATCAGAAATATTCTACATGTGGTGATCTGAGTAACTCTTCTTGCACTAATATTTGATCCTTATTTTTGCTTCTTTAGCTTATGCAACATAATTTAAGAGTATACATACTAAAAAACAAATCATTCTACCTGGCACTCTAGGTGCGTTGACAGTGAACCTGACATGATCCTGCCAGACATGATTTGAAGGAATTTTCATTGTGGTGAAGGCTATGTCATGTTTAGATGGTAAGAGCTTCAGCTATGTGCATTTTATGAATCAAATATGAAGGAAGACTCAGAGCAGGCTGGGAGATATCATCAATAGTTTATAGAGAAAAGAATAAACATTAAGCAGAAATGGGTTAAAGTCTCATTGTGAGTACCCTGAGTCACTCAGTCATTTTTGACTCTTTGCAACCTCATGGACTGCAGCCCGCCAGACTCCTCTGTCCACAGGATTTTTACTTCAGGGGATCTTCCTGACCCATGGGTTGAACTCCCATCTCCTGCTTTGCAGATGACTCTTTACCCATGAGTCATCTGAGAAGCATTTACACTCTCATTACCCTTTGCTTTTATGCAGATGACACTGTCTATACATGCAATGGATATGTGGCTTGAAAAATAGTAGATGTCAGACAATGTAACTACAGAAGATTTTGATATTTAGCATATACGCACCTGCTTTCAGAGGCAGAAGAGAGTAGTGGATCAGTACATGCATTTTAGAGCACAGTTGCTAAGGAACGTGGTTGGCCTCTTCTAGGGTATGTGAGTCTGGGCATCTCACACTTTACCATCCTAAGTTTGCTTTACCATCCTAAATTGGCTTCAGCATCTGCAAAGGTTCAGATGATGATTGTTAAAGTTTAATTCATATAAAGCTTTTAGTTCCTAGCATGTGAAAAACACATATGAATGTGAGTTCTTATTATTTAAAAAGGATCAAGATAATAACATTAAAATACTTCCCAGAAAAAAAATAAATATTGTATTTTAACACATATGTATATATGGAATCTATGAAGATGGTACTGATAAACCTATTAACAGGGCAACAATGGAGATGCAGACATAAAGAACAGATTTATGGACACAGTGGGTGGATAGGAAGGTAATACACAAACCTTTTCCTTTGTCATTTCTCTGACTGATTTTCTCCTAAGAAATCACGATGATTATCCTCTAATTACCTTTCAGTTGAGTTACCAAGAGGAAAGAGTAGGAGGTAAGCTTCAGGTACACAAAGCTTTATGACCTACATTTCTACTGTTGGGAGTTGCCCACAATTCTTTATAAATTCAGAAATTCGTGTGATTGTAGAGCTGTATGCTATCAATATAATTATTGGTTTCCCTGTTTCTCTCACTTACTGTCCACTGTTCTTAAGACCTAATGAGGTGGAGAAAATCAGATTTTCATTGCTGTAGTGACTTGGATTGTATGATATTTTTTTCCTCTTTGGAAATAGTGGTAATAAAATATGGGCACATCCTACCTCTCTTCATAGGACTGTGGAGATTAATAAAATAATTGGAAATAAGCAGCCCATTTGTTTTCAGCTTTAGTTTTCATTATTTTGAAAGAACTGTACTTAGTTTTGTCAGTACTTTGTTCACTTTCCACTATTCCCACTGGGGATGGTACCAAAAACAATCAGACTCCAAAGTATGTCCCCGTGAGCCTTTCATCCTTGTCCCTGGAAGGCTCCTCATGTCTGTTCCTTTTTATGGAATGTCTTACAGCCCCCTTTGGAAATCTAAGCTCAAATCAGGGTAGGCTTATTCCTTTCTCCAGGAGATCTTTCTGACCCAGGGTTTGAACCCAGGTCTCCCACATTGCAAGCAGATTCTTCACCATCTGAGCCACCAGGGAAGCGCACACTAACTGAATGATTTCAAATTTGATAATTGATTGTCTATTTGTAACTAATTCAAATGTAAAATTTGCAAAAGAAAGTATCAGTATTCCAGATTGCCATTAAAAAAAAAATACCAAAATTTGAGCAGCTTAAAACAAAAGAAGTTTATTCATTCAGAATTCTGGGGCTAGATGTCCAAAATCAAGATGTCATCAGGGTCATCCAAACCTCTGTGTAGAGCACTTCCCTGCTTTTTCCTATCTTCTAGTGGTGGCCACAGATTGTTGGCACTTCTTGGCTTGCAACTGCATCAATTCAGTCTCTGCCCGTGTTCACTGGCATTATCCTTGTGTGTATATGTCTTCATGTGGCATTTTCCTCTTCTCATAAGGTACCCAACATATTGAATTAGGACCTATCCTAAAGACTTCATTTTAAATTGATTACATCTGCAAATATCTTATTTCCAAATAAGGATACATTCACAAGTGCTAGGGGTTAAGACTTCAACACTTCCTTTGTGGGGACAGAATTCAACCCATAACCAGGAATTTTACAAAGTAAAATATTGATACAGATATAAGATATTATTTTCATTTTTACTTTCCCCAAACTGCTTAGAATAATGCTTTAAATATATGTATTCTAAAGTATTAGAATACATATTGATTTGAATTTAATTCACATTTTACTCCCATGGTGACATTAGCTACATTATATTTCCTTGATAACACTATGGAATAAAGTTCTAAGTTTAAAAACATATCAGGTTTTCATGACAACTACTGTTATCCAGTGGAATGAAAAGGATTTTTCTGGAAATCATGGTTAATTTCTTGTTCAATTGAGTGTAAATTTTTGGAGTCAGGAAATTCTAGGCTGTATTTCTCTGTGCATTTTTCTTTAGTTTCCCAAATCATTATTTCACCTTTAGAGGTTCTACTGATTTTTTTCACTGTCACAGCTTTGGAAGCACGAATTTGCTAGTTACTTGTAAAAGTCACCTAAGTAGCCATCTGAGAAGCTGATTACATGAGCTGTGAAGCCAGTGTGATCTTATATCTAGATATCTGACTTTGGAAATCTCTGTAGTAGATTTTCTTGTCCTTACAGGCCTTCTATTTCCCCAGTTGTTAAATAAAAAATTTAGAAAAATATGATATAAACATTACTTTCCAACAAAAGTTATTGCCTTTTATGATGCATCCATGCCATCACACAGCATTACATATGTAATCTTAACAAATACACATTAATAACATATATATTTACAACTAACTCCAGGTTAAACTTAAATTATATGAATGCAGGCACTGTTATGTTAAGATTAAACTTTAGATCTTATTTGCTATACCTAATGATACATGAAAATATGAAAGTTTCTTTTTCAGAATTGGGTAATACTAATGATATTTGTGATTACAGACTTGCTGAATAAATAAGAAATCTAATTATATTTTATAATTTTAGGTCTAATATCTGGGAATTCTGACTTTTACACTAGGATTTCTTGACCTGGTACAACACTGAGGCTTAATTTTCAGCTTCAGTGCTAGGTGCATATTTATTATTTCTTAGTTATTTAAAAATGTGTTTGTAGTTATAGGTGCTGCTTCTCAGATAGAACAGTCATCCAATCTGTACAATTTCTTGTCAACCCTTCTGCAATAGAAGGGCTCATCATATTTATCATATGCAAAATTTTACTTAACTGATGGCTGAAAGTTTTGAAACTAAAGCTCCTGGATTTTGTAAATTTTATTTAATAAACCAATTAAGCTATTTTCTTTATAATCCATGGAGGGTTATCTGCCAAGACAACACTCTTACAACTAAATTGTCTAATTGAAATATGCTCAATCTGTATGAAATTGCCTCTGAAGCATTTTACTGTTGCAGACCAGCAAAACTTGGATGGGTTTTGGATTCATCTAACAACTTGGGAGACAGATGGTGTGGAAAAGATACAGATGTAGCAGCTTCCATCAACTCTTAATATGCCCTATTTTTGTCGTCTTAAGCATTTTCACCAGCAAATGAAATACTTGTTTTGCTAAAGTCAATGATTTGCATATTAAGTTGAAGAAAAACAAATAAGCCAATAACTCAAAACTTCAGTCATTATTGTTACAGGGAGGAAATTTTCCAAAAGAAATCCTTAATTTTAGAAAGTATAATTATTTTATTACTCACTAATTCATTTACATATTTATTTTATATAATAAATAATTTTTGAGAACCTTTCTGGTAGGCATCAAGATATTCACTTGGGGATGGGTATAAACATAATTAAGCTGTAATTCCTGTTCTTCAAGGACATTTTAAGTAGAAAAAATAATGAATGGGAAAATTCCAAACTAGTTAAAATGTGGGCGATGTCATAAAAGCTAAGTGTTAACAAAATTCAGACTTTGGAGAGATTATTTGTGGATACTTTATGAGAAAAAATAACGTTTAAAATAGAATTTGAATATAAGATTGATTTTAATAAATGGAGATAGATGTGGCATTTCTTGGAAACCTAGACTAGAATTAGCAAAGCAAATGGAAGGAAATGCAACTATCTGAAGCAAAGATAAAATTGGAAAGGTTGCTAGTTTTGAACTTTGATTAAAGGTATTGAACTTTACTCATTAAATAATAAGAAACTATTAAAAATATTTGAGTAGAGGAAGGTTAGTTTTGGTGAGGATTATTTGGGATAGTATGTAGGATAATTGATACGTATATAGCTCTTGAAGGAGCAACAAGTGTCAAGCAAAAAACAATGCAGGAGGCTGCAAAAAAGAAGAGTACAATTGAGGTCTTAAGAATTATGATTGGAGAGACACAGCTTCAGTTAAAACCAAGAATCTGTTCTGGGAAAGAGAAAGAGGTAAAGACTTATAAAGACAAAAGACTGTTATTAAAAGTTGCCTGATGAGAATTGTGATTAATTCAGATGCAAATCAGGAACTATTTGCCCTTAAGGAATTACCAGTAATTTTAGAGTAAGGGTCCAATAAGTACCTCGAGTTTTGGCAGATGTTCTGGATGACTTCAGTAGGACACTTGAGTATCAAAAGGTCGAATTCCATCCAGGTTCAAATGAATGTCCTTAAGTCTCCCAGCACCATTTTAGAGCATTCTCTTAGCCATACCACCTCCATTTCTATTTTCCTTTCACAAGAGCCTGATGCTGAGAGATTTTATTTACTGAAATTGTTTAGAACAGATGAGTGAGAATAAAAACAAAAATAAAGGTGGAGTCAGAATAAGTTTAAAGAAAAAATAAGTATAAGGGTTAATGATTGATTAAATCAGGAAATATTTGCCCTTATGGAGTTGCAGTGCAGGGCACATAAGAGACACAGGTTCAATCCTTGGGTCAGGAAGATGCCCTGGAGAAGAGCATGGCAACCCACTCCAGTATTCTTGCCTGGAGAATCCCATGGACAGAGGAGCCTGGCAGGCTACAGTCCACAGGGTGGCAAAGAGTCAGATGTGACTGAAGTGACTTAGCACACATAGAGGTAGTGGAGAAAAGCTATGAGACAGAAATGCCAAAAAAGGCCAGGACTAAATCCCAGGGACCAAGAAAAGAACTGCTTTTCTATCTAAAATAAAAAATCAGGTAAAGACACTGATTTAAGAGGGGATGTAGAAAATAATTTGCATAGTTTCAAACAGCATTGTCCAATCAAAATATAATGTGAGCCCATATTGATTTTAAATACTGCAGCAGCCACATTTTGAAAAGTAAAAAGAATGAGGTAACGTTACTTTTCACAGTGGCTTTTTTGTATCCCAGTGTATCCAAATTATTGTTATTTCAATGTGTATGGCATCACTGACTCAATGGACATGAGTTTGAATAAGCTCTGAGTTGATGATGGACAGGGAAGCCTGGCATGCTGCAGTCCATAGGGTCACAAAGAGTTGGGCACGACTGAGTGACTGAACTAAACTGAACTGAATCAGCACAAAAATCTATTAGATACTTTACCGTAGAATTTATCCTATGCCTTTAAAAACAATGTGTATCTTACAATTTTGAACATCTAAATTTAAATTAGGCTCCTTTCAAGTGCTCAGCAGCTACATGTGACTAGTGGCTATCATTTTGGATGAAGCATTTTCAGAAAGTTCAAGTGAAAATATCCAAGAAGTTGAATGGAAAGTTTACACCATCAGATGGAATTACTCATGTGTATGGTGGTGATTAATAAGACAGATTATGGATATACATGACCTCCCCCCTGCCTTTTCCCTGTCTAGAAGGGTACAAGTGTAGGCTTAAAAATAATGGGCCCTTTGTGAAGATTGTTGTGCTGTTCAGTTGCTGAGTCATGTCCAACTCTTTGCCACCCCCATGGACCGTAGCAGAGCAGGCTTCTCTGTCCTTCAGTATTTCCTTGTTTTTCTCAGATTCATGTCCACTGAGTCAGTGATGCTATCTAATCATCTCATCCTTTGTCATCCCCTTCTTCTCCTGCCCTCAGTCTTTCCCAGCATCAGGAAACATCTTTTCCAATATGTCGGGTCTTCACATCAGGTGGCCAAAGTATTGGAGCTTCATCTTCAGCATCAGTCCTTCCAGTGAATATTCAGGGTTGATTTCCTTTAGGACTGATTGGTTTGATCTCCTTGCAGTCCAAGAGGCACTCCAGAGTCTTCAACACCACAATTTGAAAGCATAAATTCTCTGGCACTCAACTTTATTGTCCAACTCTCACATCAATACATGACTTCTAGAAAAACCATAGATTTGGACCTTTGTCAGCAAAGTGACGTCTCTGCTTTTTAATTCACTGCCTTGGTTCATAATAGCTTTCCTTCCAAAACGTAAATGTCTTTTAATTTCATGGCTTCAGTCATTCTTTGCAGTGATTTTGAAGCCCAAGAAAATAAACTCTGTCACTGCTTCTACTTTTCCCCCTTCTGTTTGCCATAAAGTGATGGGACCAGATGCCATGATCTTAGTTTTTTGAAAGTTGAATTTTAAACCAGATTTTTGACTCTCTTCTTTCACCCTCATCAAGAGGTTCTTTGCTGCTACTGCTGCTGCCAAGTCACTTCAGTCATGTCCGACTCTGTGCAACCCCATAGATGGAAGCCCACCAGGCTCTGCTGTCCCTGAGATTCTCCAGAAAAGAACAATGGAGTGGGCTGCCATTTCCTTTTTAATGCATGAAAGTGAAAAGTGAAAGCGAAGTCACTCAATCATGTCTGACTCTCATGTTGCAACCCCATGACCTGCAGCCTACCAGGCTCCTTCATCCATGGGATTTTCCAGGCAAGAGACTCTTTAGCTGCCACAAAATAAAGCAATAACAATTATTGACTATTCCTAGAAAAATTGTGTTTGCATACATTTTTTTCTCATTTTGGATTTGTCTGTCAGTGATTATTTCATTTCCAGGTGACTCCAAGGAACTTGGGCCATTAACATTTTTATGCAGCACTTTGATTTTCCCAGAACTTGCCAGTATTTTGATTACTCATTCCTAATAATATCACTGAAAGGAAAGACAGTATTCTCTCTCCTGTCAACCCAGAAAACCCTAGACCAGGAGAAGAGAAATGAGTAGGGCTGAGTCAGATTCCAAACCAGAGTAATTCTCAGAGGAGCAGTTTTTAAAAGGCGATTTAAGGAGTCTGAGTAAAGCAGATAGTG
This sequence comes from Antilocapra americana, assembly GCA_007570785.1. NCBI lineage: Eukaryota > Metazoa > Chordata > Mammalia > Artiodactyla > Antilocapridae > Antilocapra > Antilocapra americana. The sequence goes on from ML664161.1 coordinate 27,743,371, forward strand.
GTTCATAACCTGGAAAACTGACTACTTGGGGAGCTCTTTCCATAGTCCCTCAGAACTGATGTCCCAGATTCTGTGTCTTTTGCTTGGGACACACTGAGTCTTTTTGACTCCTGCATTAAATTACTTTCATGTTTGTTTCTAGAACATTCAAAATGTGATAAACAAGGGTGGATTGATGTAATTTAGGAATGGGGGTTGGGAAAGACTTCCCTTGAGTAAAAATCTTTGAGAAGGTATATGAGGGAAAATTAAGAATAAATGAAATAGATGTTGGAGGTGCCATTAGCAGAGAGAGGGAAGAGAGGATGATGAAAGGGAAAGCCAGGTCAGGGAGGTAGATACAGAATGGTAAGTTAGATTTTATAGGCTGAATTTTAAATGTGGGTGGGATACTCTGTTGGGAATTTTAATTCAGCACCTCAGAGCCAAATCGGGCTTTTCCAGCCATGTTATTGTAAATTCCAGAAAATGGATTGAGAATCAGTCAACAAAATACCTGATTAATACAGTGATTATAGCACTGAATGGGGCTTCCCATGTGGCTCAGTGGTAAAGAATCGCCTGCCAAACAGGAGATGAGGGTCCAATCCCTAGTCAGGAAGGTTGCCAGAGAAAGAAGTGGCAATCCACCCCAGTATTCTTGCCTGGGAATGCTATGGACAGAGGAGACTGGCGAGCTATGGTCCATGGGGTTGCAAAGTGTTGGACATGACTGAGAGACTAAACAGCCACAGTAGCAACAAAGATAGATGCAGGTAAGATCACTAGGACACTGAAGAGACATGTAGGATGGGTATCATAGGAGTATTCTTGGTAAATGTTCATATTTCCATGTGCAGGAGGGATAAGAGGAGTAAGTGAGGAAGAACAAAATAAAATTTTGAATGGGTAGGAAAAGAAACAACACAAGGAGTGTACATGATCAAAGAAATGAAATATTTAAAAACTGAAAATTGCATAGCAGTCACCTCATAAAAATTACAAGGACTTTGTTAAATGAAGTTTGAAAAGCAAAACAAAACAAAAAAATTGATTTAGCTGTACAATAGTAGGCTTAGCAAGAGCAAGTTTAGTAGTAATCACCAATGACCTGGCAAGAGTGTCTTGGAGAAATGTAGACAGACTGAAACAAATATTCAGTTCAGTTCAGTTCAGTCACTCAGTTGTGTCCAACTCTTTGTGACCCCATGAACCACAGCATGCCAGGCCTCCCTGTCCATCACCAACTCCCGGAGTCTACCCAAACCCACGGCCATTGAGTCAGTGATGTCATCCAACCATCTCATCCTCTGTCGTCCCCTTCTTCTCCTGCCCTCAATTTTTCCCAGCATCAGGGTCTTTTTAAACGAGTTAGCTCTTCGCATCAGGTGGCCAAAGTATTTGAGTTTCAGCTTCAACATCAGTCCATCCAGTGAACACCCAGGACTGATTTCCTTTAGGATGGACTGGCTGGATCTCCTTGCAGTCCAAGGGATTCTCAAGAGTCTTCTCCAACACCACAATTCAAAAGCATTAATTCTTCAGTGCTCAGCTTTCTTTAAGTCCAACTCTCACATCCATACACGACCATTGGAAAAACCATAGCCTTGACTAGACTGACCTTTGCTGACAAAGTAATGTCTCTGCTTTTTAACATGCTGTCTAGGTTGGTCATAACTTTCCTTCCAAGGAATAGCATCTTTTAATTTCATGGCTGCAATCACCATCTGTGTGATTTTGGAGCCGCAAAAAATAAAGTCAGCCACTGTTTCCACTGTTTTCCCATCTATTTGCCATGAAGTGATGGGACCGGATGCCATGATCTTAGTTTTCGGAATGTTGAGATTTAAACCAATTTTTTCACTCTTCTTTTTCACTTTCATCAAGAGGCTCTTTAGTTCCTCTTCACTTTCTGCCAAAAGAGTGGTGTCATCTGCATATCTGAGGTTATTGATATTTCTCCTGGCAATCTTGATTTCAGCCTGTGCTTCCTCCAGCCCAGAAACAAATATATTACTTGACATAAAATATCCATTCTAGGTATCTAAAAGCAATAAGTGATGAAGTCAAGCTGCAGGAGGTCTTGGAGACAGGAAGTCTTCAGCATCATTTCTAATTATTTAGTAGTGAAAATAAAGAGATGTCATAATAATGTGAACATCTGTAAGAGATGAGGATTGGTTGTTCATTGTTGAAGGTTGTTAAAGACAAACATTTCTATGGGCTAAGTGATCAGGAAAGAATAGAAATACAAAGAAAATTTAAAAATAATAGAAGGAGAAAAAAATCCCAAAGTAGAGGCAAATTTTTCTTATCAAGACAGGGGAAAAGAGATTAATAGATTTATAAAAATATATATAAAATACAATGAAAAGAAGAGGTAACTAAAATAAGTTTCAGTTGTCTGCACTTTCCCCAATACAATCATTTGTACAAAAATGTAAGGACAGCAGTAAGACTCTTTTAAAAGTGGAAAAAAATAAACTTCTCTGCAACTAGAGAGTCAACTGGAGGAGAAAAGAAACATTGGGGAAATAGCTATAACAGTATGGGTTTGCAATAAACTCAATTAACTGTTTCATGAATTTCTTCATTTGCTTTTAATTATGAATTGAGAGATAGCTGAGCTCAAGAGTTACCATGACAGAAGTTCATTGGACAAGGGATTGACTTTTTTCCCCCATTTTAACAACTGTTTTTCTGCATATTACAGGCTAACGCAAATTTGTTACAATTTTGCCATAGCTGATTATAGCATTTCTCAGAGATATCCATTGTCCCTGTGGAAGAGTAGTGTATTTCCAAGTGACTTAAAAAGCAAAATAGTCATAGTTTTACCACAGCTTCTTCACCTTTCTCTTTGCACTTGAATGGATTTCAAGAGACCCTTGATCAATGTTTTCCTCAATGACAAGAAATCTTCAAAGACATCTTGAAGGAGCAATCGGTACTCATTTCTGAAAATCAGAATTATTTAACCTTTACATGATGAAGTCAGAGCCTCTCCCACTTTGCATTTTATCATTTATAAAATTCTGGAATGGTATTGTACTTTGTTAAAATAAATAATGGAAATGTCTCACAAAATGTATGAATAAGAAGCAGATAAATATACATTGCTACATTGTGAAATGAAAATATGAGAGCAGCTTCTGTGAACTGCGTAGGTCAGTTGGTGAACACACAAGGTCAAAAGGCTGCAATTGCTCACCCTCGTGCACGGCCAAAACTTGTACCTCGGTCCTTAGCCAGGGACCATGCATTTAACTCCTGGTAAACACCTCAAAAGTTAATACCTTTTCTATAGGTCCAATGATGGTCACAGTAGAGAATTTCATGAATGAGAACAATTTGGGGCCATTGGAAATAAAGACTCTTTGAATCAAGACACCTATCTTCTAGCCCCGACTTCACCACGAATTAGCTAGGAAGTCAGAGTCAATGCATTCATTTTCTTTTTTATTCTATCATGCATCCAAATACTTTTTACATAACTCTTAGCATATAGTATGTGCTAGGCAATGCTCTAGGTGCTAGCAATTCAGTGATAAACAAATAGAGGCCACACTATGTGCAGTGGCTCTGCCAATAGTCCTGATAAGCTGTTTGGATTTTAAACTGAGAGAATAAATCACTGAAACTTTTCAGCAGAAAGTAACATAATTTGGTTTATGTTTTCTAAAAGTCACACTTTCTTTTATCCATAGTGTACTATTGTGGATACAAGAGTGAAAGCAATTCCAAATCATTTCCACTATCATTCCTTCATTAGAACTGCAAAGGAGGCAAGGAGGTACTTTAGGGTTCATTCTGTTATTGAAATTCGCTGAGATAGCACATTCAGTTTATGAAGAAATACTGACTAGTGACAGAGGCAAAACAAGAGTACAGTTTATTAGTCCTTCTGATACTACTGCTTCATTTCAGTAGGCAGCTAAGAATATGCTCATCCAGTCAGCTACCATGGGCATTAAGCTCCGTGCACATAACTGATCTCACAACAGTGCAGAAATGTTAGTTTTACTTTAGAAAAGTGAAGCTACACAGTGTTCCTGGCTCAGAGACCAACATTTTTCAGTGGATGAATTTGGACTTGAGACTCGTTTCCTCCTGTCATGATCTTCAAACCAATTGCAATTTCATAACCATCTTTAATTCCATCATATCTCCAATCACCTAATCATAAGAACCTCTGAAACTCATTCCTTCAATTCCTTCACATTTTAGATCCTTACTAGTTAACTTCTGAGTTATCTAGCTTTTACCTAGCATTTCTGTTTCTTTCAGTTTACAAAATTTTAGCCCTCAGTAGCTTTCGCACACTGGGGAGTTTGAAGACTCAGTTATGAAGAAGAAAATTCTTTAGGATATTCACAGAGAAGCAGGAGATATGTGTAAAACATAGATTTAGTGCTGCATAGCTAACTACACATAAACTGCTTAATAAGGAAATCTCATAATTAATTCACTAAACTCCTGGAGGAGTGAGGGCAAGTTTCATAAAAATGGTAACATTTGAGTTGGCTCTTAGAGAAGGAAGCTGGAATGACATTCAGTCTTTATCCAGATTTTTTTTTTCATCTCTTAACATCAGTACTCCTTGAATTAAGTTCTTAAAATGCAGTTCTCATCACTGTGAAAATATCTTCCCTTCAGTATCTGAGCAAGAGGTCCAGTCCATATTATGCAATCCAAAGCCATTGGCATGATGCTGCTTTCCTGTTCCTGCTTCATTTTTACCATGGAATTTCTCAAGGTACAGTAATATACCACTGTTGCTCAAGATTATTTTAGATCAACAGACATTTTTAATAGTAATAGTTCTGAAAATATTTAAGGTCCATTAGGAAAAAAATATCACTAGTATATCAAGCTCCAATGCTTAGAACAACTTTAAAAAGTAAAAATCAATGTACAGGTATTTAAATAAAAAATAAATAATTATATTTTGGTATATTTGGCCAAAAGCTTGGATAGAGCAAAGATGCAAATATCATTAAATCACAGAAGATTGGAAAATTTCATTGCAATAGATGGCCCTAGTATATTCACTATCAAACACCACCTGATAACACTTCAAGAAACCGTGACCATATCTTGCATTTTCATAGCCTTGTGTCTTTTCTCAGGCCACTTCTTGTCCTGAATGCTGGTTTCTTTTATTCAGTTTTTGCTGTTGTTCAATCACTAAGTTGTGTCAGACTCTGCAACCCCATGGACTGCAGCACACTAGGCCCCTCTGTCCTCCACTCTTGCCCCGAGTGGAAAGCTCAAATTCATGTCTATTGAGCCTTTATTCAATTAATACCACCTTTTCCAACACCTAGTTTGTATCTTTTGTTACAGTGTTTAATATATACTCTAGTATATATTAAAATAATTTTTGCTATACTTATCATCTCTGCTGTGCTGGGAACTCCATAAGAAGAAGACATATACAGGATGTATTCCTGGTTGTCTGTTCTGAGCAGAGGGCCTGGCTCACACTTCCCAATGGGTGAATGAACGAGAAAGTACAGTGTAGGTGTTTAGTTACTATTTGCTGAATTGACTTGATTAGGCCACTGAAAAATTGAGCTCCTTCAGGTATCCGTTGTTAAATGTCACTTCAGACTTAGCAATGATGAATCATGGCTTCTGAAAGACCATATTTAAAATAAGCATTCGTTGCCTGGGAACAGAGCAAGTCCTCCCAGCAGTTTTATGGATTATCTTATCAGGTTAGCTCATATCAGCAAAAAACCTCTATAAGCATGGGAAAGAAAAAGAGAGAAAAGAGGAAAGAGAAAATCATCATAATCATGATGGCCATTTGTTTAGAATTTTACCATTTCTTCACCTCTGCTTTCTATCACATGGTAAGTGTTATTATTATTAATGGTGGCATTCGTTTCTGTTGTTGACTACTTTGTGGCCCCTTGGAATGTAGCCCTCCAGGTTCCTCTCTCCATGAGATTTTCCCAGAAAGAATACTGGAGTGGCTTGTGATATTTCCTTCTCCCAAGGATCTTTCCCACCCAGGGATGGAGCCTGTATATCCTACATTGGCAGGTGGATTCTTTACCACTGAGCCACCAGAGAAGCCCCATAGTGGTGGTATTATTATTGTAATTCTCATAATCCACTAAAATAATACAAATAGAAGTGAAAATAAAGTACCAACCTGCATCCTTGCCTTATTGCCTTCTTTATTTTGTAGATGTTCACTTTTATGTTATTTTCTTAATTCATAAATCAGAACTATTTTAGATCAAATTTTATATCAAGATGAAGACCAGTTGTACACATGGGTAACCTATTCTATTTATAAAGCTGTCCCATCAGCCCTTCCATTTGGCCAAACATGTAATTCACTAGAGGAAACTAACTTTTAAAATTATGTTAAGGTAATTTTTAATTAAGCTCTTTAGATATGCGTTTGAATTATACACACATCATGTATGCATATTCCCTTTAATAAACAGATTTGGATATGATCTGGGAAATTGTTTTGAGGACTAAAGACTAATTCTAAACACTTGATATATGAAAGTCTACTTTCTTCCCCCCCCTGAAAACCTAGTTACTGAAGAAAATTTCCAGGATATTTCATAGGATATGTGTGTAACACTCTTTCATTTTTCCTACACTGCATAGATGAAGTAAGTTCTCATGGAATTGAATAAGTTTCTTATAAGCCAAAATTGTCAAGAACATCATAAATCAAAGAAAGAAAAAGGAACGTTCTCAGAAAAAAAAAAAAAGACAACTACTGCCTTTTCTTTACTAAAAGCTAGAATGAAATGACTCAAGCAATATATCAGACAGAGTTCAATCCAGGAAGTAGAAACACTAGGAGTACTGTGGTTTTATTATAGCAGTTGGATGTTACCCAACTGTGGGATAAGCTAGAAATTAAGTTTAAAATGAAAAAGCCGGAGGATCAGAATAAAGTTAGTAAGCAGCCTTCCTGAAGCACTGGCAATGATAGAAATATTAGGGTTTGCACGGGAATCTGGGAAGCCAGTCAAACCTGTCTGTTGATGTGAGACTATGACAGGGAGCTGATGAGAAAATCTATGAAATGGTTCTGCCTCTGCATCTTATAGTGAGTCTAGGGTTGCAGCTGGTCATCAGTGCCAGCAGTCAGAAAGAATTGGGCATAAAGCCTGAGTTAGTGAGGACACACTGACACCCTCCAGGTCTATTAACCCCAACAACCTTCAGAGCCAAGTAACTCCTGCTTCACTTCTGCCTTCCTCCACATGTTGAAAAATTTTAGTTTTATTCAATTCTGTCAGGAAATGAATCCTAGAAACTGTAGTTTTAGCTTTTCCAAGTTTACTCAGAAAAAAAGAAAAATCACCAGTTTTTTTAGTTCAAATTTCTTTGAAGCGTTAGTGTATTAAAGCTATCAAGTGAATAGAATGTATGTTCTAGAGAGATTTTGATTCTAAAGTGTTTTGGGTGGAATCTACTTTCTAAAGTAAAGGGGAATTTTAAGTAAGCATTGAATAGAATTGTCAATAATAATCAGAGAGGAAGATTTCCTCACAGATCTTGCATAATATATTGGTATAAGGAGAATCCAGATTAAGTAAGACACCATGGTCTGCTGGCTCAGATGGCAAAGAGTGTGCCTGCAACGTGGGTTCGATCCCTGGGTTGGGGAGATCCCTGGAGAAGGAAATGGCAACACACTCCAATATTCTTGCCTGGAAAACCCCATGGACAGAGGAGCCTGGTAGGCTACAGTCCAGGGGTTGCAAAGAGTCAGACATGATTGAGCGGCTAACACACATGGTCATAGAAAAACAATTGTTTGAATCCTATGATATGTTGACTTTCTCAGTTTGTCACGTTCGGATTAATATTATAGTTCAGTTTATCCATAACCAAGAATCAGTTTTCACCACAGAGCAGGTCTCTGAATTTTCACCATGGAAACTGGAAACAAATGGCCCCTAAAATAGCTAGAGTTCCAAGATGAAACTTATCCAAGAGCAGTGAGTGGCAATGTCAATTCATCTGGATTTATGACTGAGCAACTTTCAGTTCACTTCACTTCTTTAAATATATGGACTGTGTGAGCTCAGCTGAACCAGAGTGTACCCTTTATCAGCTATGAGAGCTTTAGCAAGTCACTTTCTGTTTCTGCTCTTTCTATTCTTTGTTCATTTAATTGTTTATTCATTCATTCAAGCAGCATGGCCTGCCGCAGTTCATGAAGTCTCAAAGAGTTGGACACAACTTTGTGACTGCTCAACAACAACCAACTATCCTCTCGATTTTTTACTCTATTACCCAATACATAATGTTTCTTCACTAGAAGGGGTCCTCCACAGTAAGTGCTGTGAAGACAATCACTATGTTTTTCCATCCTAGATCGCAGAGAGTTTTTGAAGATTTGGGCAAGTCTCCCCTGAGAAAGATAAAATTAATTAGAGAGCTGAAAGTAATTGCTTAGTCAAAAAAGTAGAGACTAAAAGTGGGGAAAAGAGATAATTGCTGAGTTGAGAATGGTAAAAATAAAAATGTGTTGTGCATAGAGTAATCAATCATCTCAGCAGACATTGGGAAACATCTCATCTTCCCCAAGCTGAGATCCTGTGATGGAAAGAAGTGCCATAGAGAAAAAAAAGAGACAATGGCATCAGCAGGAGTCTCAGAGAAACAGAAAAGTGGTGCCTGACCATGTAGGAAACTGCAGGACTTCAACAGTGTTTTGCATTAGAGAAACTTTTCTACAGATAGTATGACAATATTCAAATAAAAGATAAAAAGCAGGGTGAGAATTTCAATAATCTCTTCTAACCCTTTCATTCTGTTCTTCTAAATATTGCTTCTAATAAGTGAGATGTGGCTACTGAGCACTTGCAGTGTAGCTGGTCTGAGCTGAGATGTGCTGTAAATGTAAAATACACACCAGATTGTGTAGCCTTAGCATAAAAAATGTAAATATATTATTAATAAATCTTATATTGACTCTGTGTTGAGATGAAAATGTTTTAGATATATTGGGTTGCATATATTATATTACAAAATTATTTTCTACTTTTTCTTTATATATTTTTAATGTAGTTACTAGCAAATTTAAAATTATATATGCATGTCTCATCATTTATCTATGTCAATGCTGCTCTAAATCATTTGCTCCCTGGGTAGTTTTTTCTGACCAAAAGGGGAAATTTTCTTTCTATTAAATCAGAACACTACAGAAGGTTACATTTATCCCTGGGATGATACCCGACAGTATCCCAGACAGAAACCATCTAACTAGATTATATGCTGTACAGATTTCAGGAGAGCAGTTTAGAAGAATATGTGGGAGTTAAAATATATGCACATAGCCTATTGTGTATCAACAAGATATGTGCTCAGAGAAGACTCCTACACACCACTTAGAATACTGGTTTAAATTTTTCCACCAATCAAATCACTTTAAATAAACAAGGGGGAAAAAAAAAAACTAGCAATAGTACAGTGACTGCCACACACTGTAGCTAAATGGCAAGGATTGTTTTAGAGAAAATGAATTTTTCATGAGTGTTCTTTAAAAAATATCTTGCCATGATTTTTTTCTTTGATATGGCCAGCTAAAAAAATCCATTACTTCTTACTGAAATTTTATGATTGATCTTTTGCATATTTAAAACCATTTGAAGAACACTTATTAAATTCTGCTTTGTGCCAAATAGCTGAACATACCTCATTCTGGCCTTCAAAGATCTCATAGTCCAATAGAAGAGATTTCTACACAAAGAAATAGAATAGTGTAAAAAGTTGAACAATCAAATTACATATAAAGGTTCATATGAAACAAGATTCTGAGAAAAATCGTATTATTTACCTACACTGTCTATGTTTTTCTTAAGAATCAGATGACTGCTTATAGTTCAGAAAATCTTTAGCTACTTTTAAAAACTCTCAGTTATCCTAAGGAACTGAGCCTTAATTAATAAGTTAATATTTTCTTTGGAGGGTCTGTCAAGAATAACATAATGCATATGTTTTTACTGGCGCTTTATTCTTCATAATTACTACAGGGAAGTGGAATTTTTTCCAATATTTTTGAGTCTTCTGGAAAAGAATATTTTATAGACTTTTCTAATCACTATGACCCTGACATAATCAAGTATAATGAATATATTGATTTATAGAAGAAATGCACCATGAGTGGCAGTCACTGCAAATGTACCCCCTCAGGGCCCACCTACTGTAAGCCACACTATATTTTTGCTGGAGAAAAGGAGGCCAAAGGTTTGACTTTATGAACCTCTTTTATACTGATGGTCAGCTTTTATATTTCTTTCAAATCACTAAGCTATGTCTATGGCTTGTAGAATAATGTTGAATTAAGGACTATTTTCTCCAAAATTCCTAAACCTGAATCAGTGGACTAAACAGAAAGGCTGTAACTCACTACCGCTTTTTAAAATAATTTTATTTATTTATTATTTTTGGCTGTACTGAGTCTTTGATATTGTGCAAGGGCTTTGTCTAGCTGCGGAGAGCAAGGACTATTCTTTGTTGTGATGCATGGGCTTTCATTGCAGTGGCTACTCTTGTTGTGGGTCACAAACTCTGGGGTGGGCAGGCTTCAGTAGTTGTGACACATGAATTCAGTAGTTGTGGCTCATGGGCTCTAAAACATGGGCTCAACAGTTGTGGCTCATGGGCTTAGCTGTTCCATGATTTGTGGTATCTTCCTATACCAGGGATTGAACTGGTGTCCCTTGCATTGCAAGACAGATTCTTAATCACTGGACCACCAGGAAAGCCCAGCTATCTTCTTTCTTTAAAAAATACTATTTTGAAAATCATATTTTGAAAGTCATACAATGCTACATTTTATATTCAGGTAGTAACTAGGTTGGATGGGGACATTTAGTCTTCTGTACATTATCCGAGATTGGTAGAGTATTGGAATATTTAATATTTGCTTTCATTTCTCCTGGATTTTACATTTTTAACTGGTGCATGGACTTTGAGGAAAAGGGGAGGACTTTTGGTAGAAGTAGGATAATTAACATACAAATAGACATCGTTAAATTTTTGGAGTTTTAAAGACTGTTAGTGGTCCAGTCTGGATATGATAGAGTAAGTTTCAGTCAATTTATGTTTTGCATCAAATAAAACCTGGACAAGATGCATCAAACAGCTCATTGAGGAGTCTTAAAAATAGCAGGCAAATTTGGGAAGAGATCTCGGATTTACTGATGAATCGATGGTGACTTTACAATATTTTTCTCCAATATTCCTCAACCACCACTGCAGCAAGCACAAAGGATTAGACAGAGAGCTCAGGAGAAGCCCTATGGTACTCACTCAAGGAACTGAAAGGGAACATTTTTTAGAGAGAGTCTGGAAATGCCCTACTGCAGTCCTGTCTCTTTTTTCTGTTCTCCCATGGCCTGACTCCTAAACAACTGTGTGTTATAATGGGAGCCCACAGAAGCCAAAGCTCTGAGTAAGAGAGCCTTTCTATACTTTCAGCAGAAGAGCTGCAGTTCCAAAAAGGTGGGCCAATCATTTTTTTTTTGTTTGTTTTAACGTGTCCTTCTACTGTTTAACGGGAGAGATGGACACCCTTCAGAAGAGCACTGAAGGGCAGAATAACTAAAATCGCAGCTTTCTACATGAAGGATGAAATAGAATGGACAGAGATTATGGAGAGGAAGGAACTCAGGAAATCAATCCCAAGTCATTATTTATAAGCATCCAACCCTTTCCCAAACAGTGCACACACATAGGTCTGATACTATTTAGCATGCAGAAGACTTTGAGAACTGAGCATCTTCACCACCGTCCATTTCCAAGACTGGCCACTAGGTGGCATATACACCAGGAAGATCTAAATGGCATATGAATGCTTTGAAAAGTTTACTGGTATTGGAACCAGGAATTCAGGAGGCTGGTTCGAACTTAAGGTCTAAACCTAACCAGTTTGACGACATACAAAAATAGAAATGTCAATATTCTCCATATGATTGAAAGTAGAGCCAGGGGTATGATATAATATTCAAAATATCCAAAGAAAGTGAAAGTGAAGTCGCTCAGTTGTGTCCGACTCTTTGCGAGCCCGTGGACTGTAGCCTACCAGGCTCCTCGGTCCACGGGATTCTCCAGGCAAGAATACTGGAGTGGGTTGCCATTTCCTTCTCCAGGGGATCTTCTCGACCCAGGGATCGAACCCGGGTCTCCCTCATTTGAGGTAGGCGCTTTAACCTCTGAGCCACCAGAGAAGCCTCAAAATATCCACGGTATAATTTAAAAATTACTTGGCATATGAACCACCAGGGAAATCTCAACTTGCATGGGAAATTGACAGGATACCAATGGTGAGACGAGACAACAAAGATGTTGGAATTAAATGACTCTTGAAACAAAAGGAAAACTAGAAAGCATGCCAAATAAATAGAAGATATAAACAAGAACCAAATGGAAATTTTAAACCTATAAACATAACGTGCTGAGTTGCTTCGGTCATCTCCGACTCTTTAGACATGACTGTGTAGCCCGCCAGGCTCCTCTGCCCATGGGATTCTCCGGGCAAGAATACTGGAGTGGGTTGCTATTTGCTTCTCCAGGGGATCTTCCTGACCCAGGGCTCAAACCTACATCTCTTAAGTCTTCTGCATTGGCAGGCAGATTCTTTATCACTAGCACCACATGGGAAACATAATAATTGAAACCAAAAACAAAGCTTCCACTGACCAGCTCAGTACCAGAATAGAGGTGACAGAGGAAATAGTCAATGAGCTGGAGGATTAACCAATAAAAGTGATTCAATCTGAACATCAAAGAGGAAAAACAATTGGAAAAGTGAAAAGAGCCTTAGAAATCTATGGGATAATAGCCAAAAAAAATCTAGCATTTATCACTGGAGCCCCAGAAAGAGAAGAGAAAAAATATAGTGCAAGAAAAATATTTGAAGAAATAATGGCTGGAAATGTTCCAAATTTGGCAAATGAACTATACCTACAAGTTCAAGAAGTTCAGTGAATTTCAAACAGAATAAACACAAACGATTCCACTTCCTGACATATCATAATCATACTGTTGAAAATTCAAGAGAAAGGAAAAAATCCTAAAAACAGCCAGAGAAAAATGATGCCTTCTCAATAGAATATCAGCCATAGGGCCAGAAAGAAGGGACATTACAGATTTCAATGGTTGAAAGATAAAAAGCTGTCAACTCAGAATGCTATATCCGATGAACCTGTGCTTCAGCAATACAGGTGAAATAAAAACTTTCAGATAATTCCTAGTTAGTTTTCTTGACTAGGTAATCCATTGCCACTAGGCCTGCTCTAAATATACTATGAAGGAAAATTCTTTAGATTGAAGAGAAATAATATCAGAAGGAAGCCCAGAACATTAGAAGTGAAGAAAGGACAACAAAATGGCAAACTTTGGGGGTAAATATACTTGATTGCTTCCCTAGTGGCTCAGATGGTAAAGAATCTGCCTGCAATGCAGGAGACCCAGGTTCGATCCCTGGATCAGGAAGGTCCCCTGGAGGAGGGCATGGCAACCCACTCCAGTATTCTTGCCTAGAGAATCCCCATGGACAGAGGAGCCTGGCAGGCTACAGTCCATGGGGTCACAAAGAGTTGGACACGACTGAGTGACTAAGCATAAATCCTCCTCTGTCCATGAATTCTCCAGGCAAGAATACTGAAGTGGGTTGCTATTTCTTACTCCAGGGTATCTTCCCGACCCAGGGATCAAACTGACATCTTCTATGTCTCCTGCATTGGCAGGTGGATTCTTACCATGACACCTGGGAAACTCCAGATATTCAATAAAGTAATTAATATAAATGGACTTCCCTGGTAGCTCAGCAGCAAAGAATCTGTCTGTCAATGCAGGAGAGTCAGGTTCGATCCCTGGGTTGGGAAGATCCTTTGGAGAAGGAAATGGCAACCCACTCCAGTATTCATGCCTGGGAAATCCCATAGACAGAGGGGCCTGAAGGGCCACAGTCCATCGAGTTGCAACAGAGTTGGACACGACTTAGTGGCTAAACAACAACAATATTAAATATAAGGCCAAGTACCTTATCAAGAAATCTCTAAATATGTCACAACACTATCTCTGTGAGATTAGGCTATTTCAGAAAAAGGCAGGGATATAGCAGTGGCTTGACATCTAACAGTACCTACATTTCAGATTGTCTAAACCTCATGAGAAAGAGTGTCTTCTGCTCATAACACTCATGGATATTTACAACTTACAAGTTGTCTAGAAATCCAGATTAATTCAGCCTTGAATAGGTGCTTAATAAATATTAGCTATGTTTTTTTTAATTTTTTAAGGAGGTTATTTAGTAGTTTATCTCATCAACCCATACAGACAAAAACAAATTGTCTGTACTCCAAACCAATGACGTCAAGATTTTGAGGGTTGGTGAGCCTAGATTTTTGGGGGGTGTGAGCCTAGATTGAGCTTTCCAAGTGGTTCAGTAGTAAAGAGTCTATCTGCCAATGCAGGAGGTGCAGGTTTGATCCCTGGGTTTGAAAGATACACGGGGAAGGAAAAGGCAACCTACTCCAGTATCATTGCCTGGGAAATCCTATGGACAGAGGAGTCTAGCGCTCTACAGTCCATGGTGTCACAAAAAGTCAGACAAGACTTAGGGACTAAACAACAAAATTATATCTACTGGCAGTTGTCCCTCTAAGGCTGGGGAGCTTAAATTATTCTAATATGCAATCAAGATTAAAGAACCACTGAATAGGTCCTTCAACAGAAACTGAATAGGTCCCCGCATTTTCTTAAATAAACAAGAAAGTCCTGAAAATGAAATCACTTTATGTATTCAGGTTGATGATTTAATTGTTGGAATCCTTCACCTGGAATCCAGACACATACATTTGATCAGAACTTAGGTCTAGTTGTAGAGACAGTGGTTGGGAGAGGCAGGAAGAGGTGGGGAGATAACCACTCCAGTTCCTGCTTTTAGAAACAAGTTCCAGATAACTGCATAGCGTGCATCAGATAGCATGCTATGTTGGATAGCCACCTGCAAGTCCAAGGACATTTATGTTGTCTGTGTTCTAACAGACAACGGTCATTTTTCAGCCAGGTGAGAAATAGTTCTAAGGTTTTATGTTGGAGAACAGAATGGTCAAGCAGGTCAAGATCATTCTAGTTCCTGATTTCATGCTTAGTTTGCACATGTACTGAGATGTGCCAGTACAGGCTGAGTGGGGTTGCACCGCAGTAAGACTTTTAAGGAAGGGTATTGTGATGGCTCTTTTCCTATTTAACCAGATATGCTGGGCCAGTAGAATCTGTGATAGTGCATTCCAGAATTACCTGATAGAGGAAAATAAACACTCAAAAACTTAAGGGAAAACGTTAAGTATGGGACTTCCCTGGTAGTTCAGTGGTTAGGACTCTGCATTTCCATTGCAAAGAAATGCATTTCCACTCTGCATTTACATGAGTTCAATCCCTCATAGGGGAACTAAAATCCTATATGATGTGAGGCATGGCTAATAATAACAGTAAATCGATCATAGGCTTACTATGTTCCAAATACTATCCTAAGGGGTTATATTAATTACTTAACTTTTTTAAAAGTAACCTAGTTCAAAGCTAAGGCAGTCATCCAAGTGGTAAAATAATTTGAAAATGGATAGAAGGAGGAAAATGATTATGCCAGTGTGTAAAAACGTGGGTGATGGAGACAAGCCAAAACATTGACATATAATTCATATATTAATGACCTCCTCTTAATGTGTTTTTGTGGATGTCTCTGTGTGCTTCTATGGGTCATGGACATATTTTTGAAGACAACAAATTAGAATGGAATGGCAAGGTTAATACATGAGTGTAATTGTAAGAGATATTGCAAGGTGATTAAGATATATTATCTTCTAGATAAGCTTGTCAAAATGATTAGAAAAACAACAACAATACCAATAATATTTTAAGTTCCCAAGAAATACAATCGCGAAAGTTGATGCTCAGAGAGTTCATGTAATTTCAAACAAAGTGCTCCTTTTGTGCTCCTCTACAAAAAAAAAAAAAAAAAAAAAGATGGAAGCTAGTGGAAAATCAGGAGAATTTCATCAAAGAAGATACACCAAACATTTGATGCACACCCAATTGCTACTACTATTAGGCAAAGGCAAACAAAAACCACTCTCAGGTTCTTAAAACCTCAGAGATTTATCAGTTTATTAAAAACCTTTTAGAATGTGTACCAAAACACTAACTGCAAGTTGACAGAGAAGATAACATTGGATAGAAATTTGGATGGAAATTATTATTGAAACAAGTAAATATTTAAACTCTCAGAATAAAATAATGAAACTAGTGAGAAACTATTGATTCTGATAAGTGTAGTTAATGTAATTATTGGAGAGAATGATTATTAAATTAATAGAGACTCGAAGATAGAGAATTTAAAATACAGCAAAACCATGTACCTTCTATGTATATATGTAATAGCATATATTTCCTAAGATAAAGACTTTTCATCTGAATGATAACCTCAGGTGAGATGAGATAAAGTGAATTGTGTTTTATTCCTGAAAACAGTCTGATCTGATCACACAAAGTTAGGTATAATCACACAAAGTAGAGGATTAACAGCTAATCATTTAGTGGAAACTTTGTAGTGTACCTGGAAAATTCTGAGCTTGTATCTTCGGAGTGTATGCTTCTCAATGATATAATCAAGTTAGAATTAGTCTATTAACAAGCCTGCATCTCAGTTTAAGTCATATAGATGAAAAGGTGAAAAAAAATATTTAGGTGTTTTGACAGAAATGAATGTGAAATTATTTTTGATGAGGTCATCAAAAAATAAATGCAGTCTTAATGTGATTGTTAGACTATCAAGAATGAGGGGATGTCTCTTGACTAGTTAAATTATATAAGGAACGCCATGTTGTATTAAGCATTCCATATTAATAAAATTTGTTCAGAGTAAAACAAAATGCTAAAGAAGTAAAATATTTAAATTTCTGAAAATCTTTCACAAGTAGAGAATAGTTGAAGAATGTCACTCAGTCATGTCCAGCTCTTTGCGACCACATGAACTGAAGCCCACCAGGCTTCTCTATCCATGAAATTCTCCAGGCAAGTTACTGGAATGGGTTACCATTTCCTTCTCCAGGGGATCTTCTCAACCCAGGGATCAAACTCATGTCTCCCACTGCAGATTCTTTACTGTCTGAGCCACTAGGAAAGCCCAAAGAAATGCCAATGACCTTCAAATATCTGTAGCCTTAAATTAACATTGAATAGCCCTGAGTGCTTGAGTGCTTAGCTGTGCAGTTGTGGCTGACTCTTTAGGGACACCAGGGATTATAGCTCACCAGATTCCTCTGTTCAAGGAATTTTTCAGGCAAGAATACTGGAGTGGGTTGCCCTTTCCTTCTCCAGGGGAATCTTTCCAACCCAGGGATTGAACCTGCATCTCCTGTGTCTCCTGCATTTGAGGTGGATTCTTTACCCACTGAGCCACCGGAATAGTCCTAGAGAGTGAAATTTAAAAGAATGGTAGACACTACAGAATAAGTCACTTCATATGATAAAGAACTTTATAAAACCAGTACTGTCCCCAAGTGGAATATGATGCTTGAGAGATTAATATATTTAACTATCATTCAGAGTATTCAAATATAGGCTATAATCTGCACAGAGGATTCCAGAATGTTATGCATGGCTGCCCCAGGTGATTCTGAAATAGCAAATAGTCCTGAATTTATGACCTAGACTGCGTATTGAGAGATATTTGGAGATGAATTTAATGGCCTCATCCAGTGTTTTTACAGGAACAGAAAAGTAGATATGATATAGACCTCTAGTTTAGAATAGCCAAACTGCTTTTTCTAGTCCTCTGACAGTCATCTAAAAGCATTGGACATACCAGGTACAGTGTGTGTGCACAATGCACCGAGTCATGTCCGACTTTCGCGACCCCACGGACTGTATCCTATGAGGCCCCTCCTCTGTCCGTGGGATTCTCCAGACAAGAATACTGGAGTAGGTTGCCATGCCCTCCTCCAGGGAATCTTCCCAAACCAAGGATCGAATCTGTGGCTCTTGTGTCTCCTGCATTGGCAGGCAGATTCTTTACCAGCTGAGCCACTGGGGAAGATAGTACCAGGTATACTGAGTTATCAAATGGGCCACTTTTCTTTAAAGTTGCAGCTCTTGTCTGCCTTCTTAGGGCAGTAGGCAGTGTGTCAGTCTCATAATCTAAAATTGCAGCTCTTTTATATCTTCCTCAGTGACCCACACAGTGCCTTTTGCATAGCAGACATTTAGTAATGTTTTGGGAACTGAAGCTTCAGTTGCCTTTGTCTTCCCCATGGTTTATGGCTGCAGCTTTAATTCATTAGTACTTGCAATTTTTTAGAACAGCCAATGAGCTGTGATAGGATATACATTCATTAACAGATAATGGAAAGTTTGCTACATAGCATGCATTTCTGCATCTTCTTGCTAAATGGACTCCAAATTTCTTTCAAATAGTCACCCCTCAACTATGCAGACCTGTATCTTTGGACAACTACATTCAACCTAAAAATCTAGAAAAAGGCTCTGGTTGAGTTAAACTAGTCAACACGTCTCAAATTCCAAGCCACAGTGGTTTATTGTATGGAGACCGATGGCTTAAACTGGGCCAGTCAGATGCAGAGATGTTTCCTGGGGAATTGTAAGAGAGAGCAGGTGATACAAATATTTCAGTTCTTGCAACTTGTAAAAGAATTCTGAACTCTCTGTGTGTGTGTTAGTCGCTCAGTCATGTGCAACTCTTTATGAGCTCATGGACTGTAGGCCACCAGGCTCCTCTGTCCATGGAATTCTCCAGGCAAGAATCCTGGAGTGGGTAGCCATTCCCTTCTCCAAGGGATCTTCCTGATCCAGTGGTCGAACCTGGGTGTCCTGCATTGCAGGCAAGTTCTTTACCAAATTCTTTATCTCTGAACTCCAAGAAGAAAGTTTTTAAACATGGAGTGGACAGAGTTAAGAGAACTGCCGACAAATCCAGCCTTTGCAGTAATGATGCCGTGATCTCTAGACAAAGGACTAGTGTGGCTTGGGCCTTCTACTGTGAGCAAGCAAAGTTGTCCTAACAGATCCAGAGTACAGTGATGAAACACTGAAAAATTTCTAACTTTTATTAATCTCAACTCAGTCCCCCTACATCTCCTCTGAGCACTCATTCTGATTCATTCAAAAGGATTTCCGAGATAAGCTGTGTTCTTTGTTTCTCCATAACTTTTCTTCAAAGTATTTCCTCTACTGGTGGGGCCCCATTACTCAGTATCTATCCTCTTTTCAACCCGTCTTTCATCTAGGCTAGATTGTTGCAACATCAGTTGTATATAACATCTTAATAACTATTGTAGGACTTACATTTGGGTATTACATTATTTATGTGTCTGCCTTTCTTGGATTTTTTGAGACCATAATTTAGTTTGTGATCCCTAAACTCAACTAAGGAGCTAGTTAGTCAATTATGAACAAATGAATAAGCTCTAAATGGATGTGCTCTAGTTCTTAATTCTCAAAAATAAAATAATAGGTTTACCACAAGTAGCTTCAAACTTAGAAGGTAATTTCTACTTTTAACCAGTGTTCAATAAAAATTTTGACTCATTTTCCATCCGTAAATCTGTTTTGATTTTTTTTATAAGACACAGCACTTTTTCAGTGACACATTATAGGATACATTTTAGAAGGAAAGAGACTTCCCAAATAAATTTAATGTTAGAAAAAAATGTGCAAGTATTTTCTCTGCATGCATATGCATCTCAAGACTTTAATTGCTTTTTACTTCAGGAAAGTTGTGATGTATAAACATTTTACAAATTCAATCTCAAAAAAACAAATGATTTGAGTAATCTGTGTTTTAATGTAAAAACAAAACATTAATTTGTTTGGTTTCTCATACAATGCATTTATTAAACATTTCAGTCTCAGTAATTTCATAAGATGTTAACATTTAACCTTGCAATGGAGCCTAAAACCCACTCTATTCATGGGAGTATATTTTGGACTTTTGAACAACTTTAAGAAAAAATTAATGCCACAGTCTTTAGGTTGTGCTTAGAGCAAAGACAAAAACATCAACTCATTCTTTCCAACTAATAAAATGTCTAATGATGCAGTTTCTACTATGACATTTTAAATTTATGATCTTAGTGTTAAATATATTTTTGCTTCTGTTACTGAAGCTCAATATATCATCTGTGAACATTAATTATTTTCACTTAATTTAGATTTTAAATGTTGATTTTTAACATGGGTTCCAGGAAAATTCCAGAAAAATGAATATCTGCATTTAGCACTTTTTTTCTTGCCCTCAACTATAAATGTTGTCTGATATGACTTACCAGGAATCTGTATCAGGAAGTACTTTTCAAAATACCTTTTTAGAAATAAAAAATAGCTATTTCTGCATCAAAGAAGGGATTCAGAATTACTGACATTCTGAAGGAGCATGTGCTTTGATTATTGTTCCCACCTGTTTCTTTTTTTATTATAAAGTGGCAACTTACACTATCATTAGAAATATACACTTATATATATATATGTATATATATATATAAAGTTTTGCATTCAAACCTCTTTATCTGTAATTACCTATGATGAAAGAACACAAATCAAATAAAAACTCTATAGAATATATCCTTATTTCAGAAGCATGTGTATATACACACATATATATCTGTAGAACAATCCGCTGCTTTGAAGGTGATTCTGATTTATAAAATGCTATTTACAGGTTTATAACAGAGAAATAATCTCGCTTTTTATGATATTAAAAGAAGCAGGGCATTTTATGCTGGAGTGTGTTTCACCTGGTGCAGATGAAATTGGGAAACATCATGGAAAACCTTCTTGGAGCGTGACCTCAGAGACGAAGGCTTGAAGCTGGAATAGTAGATTTGTGACTTCTGGGTTCACCCTGAAAAAAATTACTGCTGATGTAGTCATGCTTCTCCACCAGGGAATTACTGGTCCCAAACCAGGACTGTCAAACTTTTCAACTCACAGTAAGATTCTTCATCCTTTTCTTTTGTCTTAATACTCTCATCTCTTGTAGTGGTACCGCAGAACCACTCATCTACATAAAATACCTATCAATAGCATTGTCATTTTCTTCAGTAGAACATTTCTTCTAACAGCTATCTAGATTAGAATGAGGCCCATAAAGCATCATTATTTGTGTCAAATTAATATGTTTTTATTGTGCTAATCCATAATAACTGAAAATGTTCTATGAAATTCATATGCAAATTCAAAACTCAAACTATTACCATGATCAGGGATAAGCTGACTTGCTGTCCTCCAGTTTCCTGAAGCACAAAATCTCTGAATTAGCCCATGGAACTTCAGCACCATTTTGTTTCTATAGCTCAGACTTCTAGTTTAAACATTAGCAAGGTATATGGGCCAGAAAACTACTTTGTGAGATTCTCAGAAGTTTTGTTTTCATTCTTAAGCCCACTGATTTTGAAACATGTTATCAATACAATAAGGACTCTTAGAATAAGCATATTTTACTTTATCCTTACATAGTCAATTACAAAGTTTTATTGAAAGTCATAATTTTCCTGAGACTATCCCAATGCATTTAAGAAAAAAAAGAAATGTTTACTTATAGGAGAATAAGTAATGGGTGAATTGAGACCCAGAAATTGGATGATGAAAATCAAGATAATTATTTTGCATAAACGAAAAGCAAACTATTTAAAATGGCTCATATTTTTGGAGGAAATAGAGAATAATAATATGTATATATTTGGTAATATTTTAAAAACTTAGATAGTGAATACTGACTTCTATTAAAGGCTTTATGTACTTAAAAAATAAGCAGCAGTTAGGCAAAAGTTCACCCTGTGCTCTAAACCATAGCTTTTGTCAGGTTTATCTGTTAAAGAACATGAGATTTGCAACAATTTATTTTCTGAAATTAAGTATAACTTAAAGCCAATTTCCAAATGTTTCCCCATGGTGAACATTTGCTTAAATGATATGGAGAAATACAAAATCCAAAGTAGTAGAACTTTCTTCAGTGCTTTCAGAAAGGGGGAAGATGTGCATCTAGATGTGAAATGATAAACAGCCATTGTAAATAAAGGGAAGACTTTTGTTGGAGATCATATCTCTATCATATTTTCCATAATATTGAACTAGATAAGATATATTCTATCATGAAATCATCAGTATAATTGAGAACACTTTGTGAAACTGTCAACTGTGTCACTTGTGAGCTTGTGATATGTGTATAAGTGTGGATGTATGACCAAAAAGCTCAAGTCATTTTATGCTAAATGAGCCTGAGAGCCATTTTGTAGAAGCCTCCTTTTTATTTATTCAAAAAAAAATAAGGCTTTGTGCTTATAATTTGATTGGTCCTGGAAGTGACAGGTGCGTTTATAATCAAGTTGAATCAAGAGTGACAAGGAGAAATAGAACTAGAGTTGTATTTCTTTTTACAAAGGCATTCTTTTCCTAGAAGAATAACATTCTTTTCTTTAATTTAAATGTCTTTATTTCTTATTTTCCAAATATTTTGATTAAACAAATATCCCTTGCAGATGTGTGTTCAAAATCCTTGCAGAGATGCATAACTTTTATTCTTTGCAACTGATTAGACAAATTCCTTCATTTCATTTTCTGCTCACCTCCTGATAAGAGAAATAGAATGCTTGGTGAAGGACACCAACCACTAATGATTGTGTGGCGTGAGGGAAATTACAGTGACTTTGAAAGAATACAGCAACCAATGACAAAGTCATTAAAGTGAGGGCCTAGAGTTTCTGCAAAGTGTATATTTTAGGGAGTATTTGGAACAATACATGCTGGACAGAAGAGCTATAGGAGAAGTAACATGCTAAGTCTTCTCATTGATAACATCCATAAATCTGCATATATTTTTTAACATTCTGTTTTGTTTTGTTTTGATTTGGATGTCTCTACACCATTCCTGATTTGTAGGACCAAGAAGATCTATTTTTTTTTCCCAAGGCAATTATATTCATTTCTTCTCTAACATTCCAGTATTCCTAAATATGCATTTGCCTAGTCTTACTTATTATTATTATTTTTTGATTACTTAAAGCCACTCAAGCCACAACAGGAGCCTCTATTGGAACCATAGTTGTTAATTCAGTATTATTTCTCAATGCCCCCTGAAAATCCAGTGTATAACAATTTCCTTCTGTGTTCTAGGAGACAGACTTATTTTCAAATAGATTTATATTTGAGGCTATCTAGCAACAAACAATTTACTGGCTTCATAAGATAGTAAGTTAAGAATTTCATAGCCATGCCTCCCAATTCCTTGGTGAAGTTTGGAAAATGCTACATACAGAAAACTTAGTAAGGTACAAAGGCAAATATTGATACAGCTTGCCTGCACCAACATCCTAGGATTTATTTCCTTATGTAAAATACCTTTTCTTTCTTTTCTGATGCAAGAAATGGTATAAAACTCTCTTCTAAGACAGCTAGACATTTACCTATACTCTTAAAGGTGTCCACAAAGTAAAAAAAAAATTCAGATCAAATGGTAAAACCACATAACTTATATATCACTGCCAAGGCATGGCAATGACAAAGAATTTCCTATAAGTTACTTCAATCTTAAAACAAGAAGTTTTTTTCTAAGTGACTAAAGAAAAAAAAAATGAGCTCCTGAATTAATACTTTTGAAAAAAATATGATATTCTTCTAGGAGAATCTGAAATTCTTGTTAGGAAGAAATGAAATCAGCTAATAGCACTAAATTCAACATATGATTATCCTTTGCATAAAACAATCTTAAATATTGATTTCAGGAATAAAATTATAAAATAAAAGTTTTCTTGATGTTAAATGATTCCTGGCTATATACCTTGTAGGCACTAGAAGAATCTGTACTTCATACATGTTTAATATTATGGTAAAAAAAAAATCCTGGAAACAGACTGCAATTTTGTGCCAATTCCAAATGCCCAAAGAAAATACAAATTCAAAACACACATCACAGCGTTATCCAGAGTTTAAGCTATTCAGTATATTACATCGATTTGTAAGTTCAATTCTCCAAAACCCTTTTCTTTAAGGTAATAACTTTATTTCATCTTTATTATATTTATGTCTTCATTACAGTCAGTCCTCTATTAATAACAACACAGTTTATTTTAATGCTTGTGGAGTCTTGATTTACTTTTTCCTCTGCTTTTAGGTGTGCTAATCTTTATGCATGTGCATTTTCTACCACATTGCAACAGGCAAGCTTTGGTTCAATTTTCTTGTCCTACACAAAGGAAGATTTTGAGTGCAGAATCTTAGCCACTAGGTCCTGGGTTGCCATTTTATTTTCCTCTCCTTGGGTGGATTTATTGGGAGGAAATGGGTAAAGGGCAGGGGGAGAAAGGGAAGGGATGAAAGAGGGAGGAAGGGAAGAGTTCTCAGCTATGTTGAATCTTGATTCACAACTTTGCCTCCATTCATGGTCGGTGTTCCAGAACTTTTCCTTGAACGCCCTTGTTTTTCTCCAATTTCATGTAGTGATGGCTCTCTGTACATACACACTGGAAGGCAAAAATCATATCAATTACTCACAAAAATAGTGGACATCAAATTCAGCCTCAATAAACATCTCAGATTGACTTTATTTAGTGTTCACTCTCATCACTAGCTCTTTTTCCTACCATGAAAACGAGTCTAAAAATATTTAATGGATACACAATTTTTTTCTAGTTCTATCAGTCACAACCTTTTAAGTCTTCCTGAGCTGCCGACATATAAATGGTTTCTGTTCTCTTATAGATAAGGCTTAATAAGTTTTTGCTGTCTACTAACCTATGTAACAGGATTTTTATCTAGAGTTAGAGGAGACATCAGGACTATAACATTTAAAGGGAGGAAAGAGATTTCTTGTTTTTCAGAGTTTAATCTGTAATCTAGTTCCGGTAAGGAAAAGAAAATTCTTATTTACATGATCCTTTAATCTTTACTGTACTACAAGAAATATGATACTGTTGTATCAATTGAAATTTTAGTGCCAAGTTTCAGGGTATCCTATATAAGAAATGATAATGGGAGAGAGAGCAGAGAAGAAAACAACAATGCAGTTTTTCTAATTTCTTCATATTTCCCTCACCTAAGGTAATGAAGTCTGTGGCTTCTTAGTTATTCATCAATAGGAAATGTGATTATGCAACCTTGAGATTTCAGTTCGCATCTATATAAACAGTTCTTTTTATAGTCTATTGTTTTGTCTGGCTCTAAAGCTCAGTCATCTGTGAATTATCACAGCTCTTGCTAGATTACTGCATTGAAAGAACAATGTTTTTCAATTCACAGTTACTCTTGTAAGATAGCATCTATCAGCATATTGAGTACATTAAAACAGGTTCATTTTACTGTTGTGAGACAAATGTGACTGTATATGAGCATATAAAATATTTACTTAAATATCAAGAGATAGTTTCATCCTTGATTTAGGAACAAACAATTTCATACCCTTATCTGTTGAATAATCACTACAATACCTTGGTAATCTGAATGTTATTTCCAATCAAATTGCCTCTTCCTATAGGCTTTGTCCTGGGACTAGAAACCTGAGCATGGCCGTGAATAAATAGATGCTCTATGGTGGTTAAGAACACCAATTTGGGAGACACACTGTCTGGTCCACATCCACACTCAGTCACTTTCTAGCTCTGTCCAATTGGACACCTAGTAAGCATCTAAAGATGTATAAGAAAATGAAGAAGCTGATCTCTTCATGAAAATTTTGAATAAAAGATTTCAGAGAACACAGTGATAAACTGTTTTTACTGAAGATACATTCTAAATCCAAAACTAAATTAAGAGAGTTAAGAGACAAGTAAGTTCCTCCTCAGACTAGCTGAGTGATGAGGAAATAGGTTTCTTGCAACATCTCCGTAGGAGGGCTTCTTAAATGTTCACATGTATTTGAATCACATAGGGGTATTATTAAAATGCAAATTCTGATTCAGAAGATCTACAGTGGGCTTAGATTCTGCATTTTTAGTAAGTGCCCAGGTGATGCTGATGCCAGCAAAATCTGAACCACACTGTGGCTAGTATAAAATATATATAAAAGCATGTTGATTCAGTATATTATACACAAGTATTATATAGATTTTTAAATGAGATTTTAAAATATTTTAGTTATTGCACTGAATGATCCCTCCAATATCCTTAAAGGACTAACTACCTTTGGCCTCACTAGCAAAGCATAGAAAGGAAATTAGTTTA
This sequence comes from Antilocapra americana, assembly GCA_007570785.1. Lineage (NCBI taxonomy): Eukaryota > Metazoa > Chordata > Mammalia > Artiodactyla > Antilocapridae > Antilocapra > Antilocapra americana. The sequence continues at coordinate 27,769,582 of ML664161.1, forward strand.
GAAAAGATAGATCCTGTAATTTTCAGATAGTACTAGTAGGTAATTCAAGTGTCTGCTTTTCTTTTACAAAAGGCAGGAGATCTTTGTGTAAGATTCTACTGAAATCTTGAAATTCTTCAAGCCTAATGTCTCTTACGTTTCTGTTATAGGGAAAGTGTCCAAATCCCCCAAACTCAATAATATGTTTATGTGTGCAAAATATATAACCATGTGCTTATAGCTGATTAGTGCACATGGGCACCCAGAAGATGTAATGAAGTGATTGGACTGGAAAGAAATTTATATGATGCCATAAGCAGTTTTTCCCTACTCTGTCACCTAATCAGCTGTGAAAATCCCAAAACCTGACCTGGGGCTTCCCAGGTGGTGGAAGTGGTTAAGTATCCACCTACTAAGGCTTCCCTGGAGGCTTAGGTGGTTAAGAATCCTCTTGTAATGCAGGAGACATGGATTTGATCCCTGGGTTGGGAAGATCCCCTGGAGGAGGGCATGGCAACCCACTCCAGTATTCTTGCCTAGACAAGATGAACAGAGGAGTCTGGAGGGGTACAGTCCATAGGGTCACAAAGAGTCGGACACAACTGAGTAACTAAGCACAGAACACAGCTAATGCAGGAGACACAATTGATCTCCAGGTCAGAAAGATCCTGGAGAAGGAAATGGGAATCCATTCCAGTATTTCCTGCCTGGAAAATTCCATGGACAGAGGAGCCTGGCGGCCTATAGTCCATGGGGGTCACAAAGAATCAGACCTAACTATAGACTGCTAAATCAGTCTTAAAGAATGAAAAAAGCAAAAACAATCTATAAATTATAAACAATAGATTTTTGGCATGCAAATTTCAAAACTTCAGTTTAGAGACACAAAGAATAGTACTCCTTAATTTCCATTCAGTTCAGTTCAGTTGCTCAGTAGTGTCTGATTCTTTACGACCCCATGAATCGCAGCATGCCAGACCTCCCTAGCATGGGTAACTCCCGGAGTTTACCCAAACTCATGTCCATCGAGTCAGTGAGGCCATCCAGCCATCTCATCCTCTGTCGTCCCCTTCTCCTCCTGCCCTCAATCCTTCCCAGTATCAGGGTCTTTTCCAGTGAGTCAACTCTTCACATGAGGTGGCCAAAGTATTGCAGTTTCAGCTTCAACATCAGTTCTTCCAATGAACACCCAGGACTGATCTCCTTTAGGATGGACTGGTTGGATCTCCTGGCAGTCCAAGGGACTCTCAAGAGTCTTCTCCAACACCACAGTTCAAAAGCATCAATTCTTCGGTGCTCAGCTTTCTTTATAGTCCAACTCTCTCTTCCATACATGACTACTGGAAAAACCATAGCCTTGACTAGATGGACCTTTGTTGACAAAGTAATGTCTCTGCTTTTTAATATGCTATCTAGGTTGGTCATAACTTTCCTTCCAAGGGGTAGGTGTCTTTTAATTTCATGGCTGCAATCAGGTAGCTCCTCTCAGCTGCTGCCCCTGACCTCCTAATTTCCATTAAATAATATATTTTATAATTTTTGTGCTTGAATTTCTTAGTATTGTAATTTCTGTTTTAAAGTTCTCTTTTGTCATAGACTCTACCCAAGACATTTGTTTTTAACTTTTTTTGCGATTTCCCACTTACATATAAAATACCTAAGTTGTGACAACACAAAGGGTTGCCATTATAATTATCATTGCAGATAACTTTACTAATAATGTAATCCTGCTGGCCATCAATGTAACAAGTCCCCAGAGTTTTCCAAGTTGGCATCTAAACTTTTTTAATGTTTCTAAAACAGTAAAAAGTCACCAGTGTCGTAGCAAAGTGTGCAACTTGCTCTTTTTTAAGGACAATTCTATCACAATTTTTCCTATTTTTCCATTAAATGAAGTAGTAAAATTCCAGGTTTGAAAAAAAACTGTTCGAACTAGCTGGAAAATTAAGAGTAATAAAACAAATAGATTTAAGTTAATTTCTTGGGTTTCAATTTTCATTGTTACTTTCAGGCTCTCAGATGCCAATGAAGGGGTATAAATCTCAATCAAATTTTGGAATTAAAAGGTAATTAAAAGAGCATGATCTAATTAGAAAGCCAAGAAAGAAATGACAAAACACTTTTGCTCCTAATATAACTCCCTCTGATAGTTGTATCAACACTCCATTACTGTGCTATTCTGTCTGAAAGGTACATAATAAAATGATGACACAGAATACAAGAAGAAAACAAAGCATAACTGTACTGTAAAGGGCATTATATGTCCAAAATATAAACCAAAATTACTGTAATGTACACAGTAATCACAATGATAATCTCTAAAATTTGCATGCCAAAAATACACTGTGTATATATTTTTAGATTTTTTTTTAATACTTTCAGACTGATTTAGCAGTCCATAATTCAGGTGATGAAATCCCAGCAGGCCTATTTAAAATCCTAAAAGATGATGCTATCAAATACGTAAATTTGGAAAGCCCAGCAGTGGTCACAAGACTGGAAAAGGTCAATCCTCACCCCAGTTCCCAACAAGGGCAGTACTAAAGAATGTTCAAACCACCAGACAAGTACACTCATCTCCCATGCTAGTAAGGTTATGCTCAAAATCCTTCAAGCTAGGCTTCAGGATTACATGAAGAGAACTTCCAGATGTTCACACTGGGTTTAGAAAAGGCAGAAGAACCAGAAATCAAATTGCCAACATTTGCTGGATCACAGAGAAAGGAATAGAATTCCAGAAAAACATCTACCTCTGTTTCATTGACTACAGTAAAGTCTTTGACTGTGTGGATCATAACAAACTGTGGAAAACTCTTAAAAGAGATGGGAATACCAGACCATCTTACCAGTCTCCTGAGAAACCTGTACGTGGGTCAAGAAGCAACAGTTAGAACCCTGTATGGAACAACTGACTGGTTCAGGATTGAGACAGGAGTACAATAGGCTGTTTATTGTCACCCCATTTATTTAACTTATACGCAGAGCACATCATGCCAAATGCTGGCTAAGTGAGTTAAAAGCTGGAACCTAGATTGTTGGGAGAAATATCAACAACCTCAGATATGTAGATGATACCACTCTAATGGCAGAAAGCAAAGAGAAACTAAAGAGCCTCTTGAGAGGGTGAAGGAAGAGAGTGAAAAAGCCGGTTTAAAACTCAATATTAAGAAAAAACTAAGATTTCCGCATCTGATTCCATCACTTTATGGCAAATAGAAGGGGAAAAGGTCGAAGCAGTGACAGATTTCCTTTCTTGGGATCTAAGAATCACTGCAGATGGTGACTGTAGCCATGATATCAGAAGATGATTGCTTCCTGACAAGAAAGCTATGACAAACCTAGACAGTGTGTTAAAAAGTAAAGACGTCACTTTGTTGACAAAGGTCCACATAGTCAAGGCTATAGTCCTTCCAGTCGTCATGCATAAATGTGAGAGCTGGACAGTAAAGAAAGCAGAGTGCTAAAGAACTGATGCTTTCAAACTGTGATACTGGAGAAGACTCTTGAAAGTCCCTTGGAAAACAAGGAGACCAAACCAGTCAATCTAACGGGAAATCAACCCTGAATACTCTTTGGAGTGACTAATGCTGAAGTTAAAGCTTTTGGCCTCCCGATACGAAGAGCTGACTCAGTGGAAAAGACCCTGATGTGGGAAAGATTGAAGGCAGAAGGAGAAGAGGGCGACAATGATGAGATAGTTGGATGGCATCACCAATTCAATGGATGTGAATTTGGGCAAACTCTGGGAGAGGGTGAGGGACAAGGAAGCCTGGTGTGCTGAAGTCCATGGGATGTAAAGAGTCAGACATAACTTGGGGACTGAACAACAATAAGAAGTCAGGTCTGACTCTGTGACCACATAGTCTGTAGCCCACCAGGCTCCTCTGTTCACAGAATCAATCCCTTCAATAAGTCTATTATTTCAGAGTCTTCAAAGCCATTTATTTATTTTCACAGTCAAACTGTCTTTAAATGAATTGTACCAACAGATGGAATTTTACATTTAACCCTAACTGGGATTAACTGGCTTCTCAGTCTGAATGATCACAGAGGGATGAGATTCTCGTATAGAACCCAAGCTGGCATTTGATTGTGAAGATTTTCCTGGATCTTGCTGGGGAGTGCCAAAACCTGTCCAGGTGGAAATTAAAAGTCACTTTAAATTGACCAACTAAATATGATAACCAGGTGAATAAAGTAGGTGAGAAATTCCTATCCTCATTTTTTAAATATAAAAGAAACTAAGTGACTTCCCTAAAATCAGATGGTGAATAGTAGCAGAGCTAAATGAGAGTGTAGGATTTCAAAATCCTAATCAAAATTTCTTAATAAAAGCACAAAAAATATTAATCAAATAAGTGGTGCAAATAATTGTTTTATACCAGACAATTTTAAAGTTATTTCCATACATTAATCTAGATCCAAGCTCGCCTCATTTCTACCAAATATTCCTAATGTCATAAAAAAGTGGAAATGAAAACAAATTCAGGATACCTATTTAAAAAAAAAATAGGTAACGTGTTGCAAGTAGGTAGAGGAACTGGAACTACTGTACATTGATCAAAGGAATTAAAATGGACAGCCATTGTGAAAAATTATACAATGATTTGGTCAAAAAATCAAGCATAGAATTACCATATGATCCAGATATGTCACTTCCGGATATGCACCCAAGAGAAATAAAAGAAAGGGTGTGAATAGTGTTTACACAGCCATGTTCATAAAAGCATCACTTGCAATGGTGAAAAGGTGCGAGCACCTTTGGTTGGTTGAACCAATGAACAGATACACAAAATGTGGTATATGCATACAATAAAATATTGCTCAACTTAAAAAGAAAGCAAATCCTGACACAAGCGTGGATGAACCTTGAGGACCTAAAGACAAAATGAAATAATAAGCCACCGAGGAAGCCTAAGCTAGGCATAAAAGGAGACATACTTGATGATTTTTACTTATGTGGGATATCTAGAGTAGTCATATTAATAAAGCCAGAGCATAGAACGGTGGTTTCCAGGGGATGAGGGAAGGAAGCATGTGAGTAAATACTTAATGGGAACAGTGTTTCAATGGGGAAGAAGAAAAAATTTTAGAGATGGATGGTGGTGATGGCTGCAAAACACAGAAATGTACTTAATGGCACTGAAATGTACTCTTCAGCAGGTTAAAAGGGCAAATTTGATGTTGCATATGCTTACACAACATACATAAGAATGCCGCATAGTTGTCAAAAGTCACACACACAGGAACAAACACCTTACATGTATGCTGTAAACAAAGAAGTGACTATTAAAGCCAGAGACGTCTTATTCGGGTGGGAAGAACCGACGATTCCCCAACAGTCCACTGTGTCAGCCTTACAACTGTGCTGAGAAAAAGAGAATTGAGATACACTAATGATACAGGGCCGCTGAGAGGATAGGGAAATCTGGTGAAAACATCCTAGGACTTTGCTACCTAAATCACTTAAAGTGTGGCTAGTCCTAATTCAGAAGCGCAAGAGGGATAAAATAAACACTGAATTTTAAAGACCGCACTAAAAATTAAATCTCGGTGGTAATGCTTTATATTACTTACATATTGATAATATTTGAATATACTGGATTGGGTATATTATTAAAATCCATTTCATGTTTATTTTTTATTCTTAAAATATGACTACCAGAAAAATTTAAATTACATACTTAGCTCATATTATATTTCTATTACACAATGCTCTTTTAAAAGAGTTTGCTCTTCTCTGGAAAGTAAGTGTCTTGATTAATGTCAAGAGCTTCCCAGGTGGCTCAGAGGTAAAGAATCCACCTGCCAATATAGGAGATGTGGGGTTTGATCCCTGGGTTGGGAAGATCCCCTGGGGTTGGAAATGGCAACCCACTCCAGGATTCTTTTAGGGAAATGCCATGGACAGAGGAGCCTGGTGGACTACAGTCCATAGGCTCGCAAAGAGTTGGACATGACTTAGAACACATGCAGGATTAATCTCAAAGCTACCAATTACTATATGATGGGGAAGTGAATTGAGAAAACTCCCTGACCTCATTGACCTGACCTCCATAGGCAGACTTAGAAGAGACAGACTATATTGGGTTTCTTTGATGGAATGACCTGGTTCACAAAGCATTTACTGACCCTTTTAATTTGGCTTAACTAATCGTTGCATAGCATCACTGACTCAATGGACATGGGTTTGGGTGGACTCCAGGAGTTGGTGATGGACAGGGATGCCTGGCGTGCTTCGGTTCATGGGGTCACAAAGAGTCGGACATGACTGAGTGACTGAACTGAACTGAATATTGCATCATTTTGATTCTATTACATTATTTTCTTTTTCCCTCTCCTCAAATTCCAACTACTCTTTTGCTGACTGATATCCAAAGAGGAATTTGTTTCAATATTAATTTGTTCATTTATTCTATGAGCAGGAACAAACTGCTTCATACCAGGTGCTCTGCTAGATTCTGTGGCAACTGCAAGAAATGATCTTTTGATTCCTGCCCTCAAGGAGTTCAAGGCTAAGAAAGAGAGCATAGACATGCACACAGATCACAGAGTGGAAAGGGCCATAGCAGAGCTGAATGGGAATGAGTATACAAAATAGCTCTTTGATGTTGATTTAGCCTTGAAGGAGGCAAAGGGTTTAGAGACGTGGATGGGCTAATAAGAATGAAGGGATGGGACTGCCAGTGGTTAAGAATCTGCCTGCCAATGCAGGGTACACGAGTTTGATCCCTGGTCTGGGAAGATTCCACATGCCACAGGGCTGCGAATCTGGTGCACAACAACCATAGAACCAGTGCTCTAGAGCCCATGCCCCACAAGAGAAAGCACCACAATGAGAAGCCTGCTCATTGCAACTAAAGAGTAGCCTCAGTCACCACAACTAGAGAAAGCCTGCACACAGCAACAAAGGCCCAGTGCACCCAAAGATTAAAAAAACAAAAAAAGGATGAAGGGATGAAGTGCAGGTTGTCTAAGAGAAACAGTGACTGTTGAAGCATCAGGTAAAACTGAGGTGATGAGGGATGGGAGTGACTGAGCCAAATGAAGTCCAGGAGAAAGGATTTAAACCTGGATTTTGGTATATATCAGCCTTAATCTGATAGTGAATGAACAGCTAATAATATGTTCATCAAGTATATGAGTATACAGGGAAAAATCTATTCAGTCTCTTTATCTGTAAAAATGTCCAACTATGTTTACATGACGTGATTACAGCCAGGCAGGATAGTTAAAAAGAATCAGTCAAATTGAATCTTACTGCATAGATTTCATAAGAAATGGCTGGCAACACTTCAACTCTTGTAAGTTGTTCTGATGCCTTGCAAACACCATCTTAATTTCTTAGGAACAAACCGAGCTGAGGCACTATTACGTATGAGACCAGCTGCATATCTAATATATACAGTTGGCTCTCTCTATCCATGGGTTCTACATCTTCAGAATCAACTAAGGATTGGAAAATACTCTATTAGAAATTCCAGAAAGTTCCAAAAAGCAAAATTTGAATTTGTCCTGATCTAGCAAGCATTTACACAGTGTTTACATTGTATTACGTACTATAAATGATTTAGAGATGATTTAAAGTATCCAGGAGTACGTGTGTAGTAGATATATGCAAATACTAGGCTATTTCACATAAGGGACTTGAATATCTGCAGATTTCAGTATCAGCAGGGATTCCTGGAATGAATTCCTTGCAAATACTGAGAGATGACTATACTTGACATCTAACATATTTTAAGCTCCATAATTCTGACTATAATTGAAGGGTGGGGCTCTCCTGGTTAAGCTAACTAACATACTGACAAAGTTTATCCTTTTATATGTGGGGAGTTTAAGAAGAATAAACAGTAAGTGATAAATCGAGAATTACTAGTTCCACATATGAGAATCCTATATATTTGACTGTACACTAAAAATTGATCACCATATTTTATAGCTACTGGTACTAGAATTTTAAGTTCTGGTATTAATTTCCAATTATCTATTACTAAGCAATTGTGAAAAACCTTTAAGAAACATTTCTAGGGAACCATCAAGATGATGATCTTCAAGAGTTACATAAATTCTACAGCTCCTAAACTGTGCTTCTCAAATTCTCCTGTCCCATGAGTTTTTTTCATCCCAATAATTGATTCCTGATTTTGATTTGCAGTAGTTCAAAGGGCTTTCCCATCACTTTCTACTATAATAAGATATTATTTCATTAGAAACATATTTATTAGTGTAGGCCTTAGAATTTTTAAAAATCTATCTGACCTTGAATATTTTATTCCAAAGTGCTCTGCTTTATATATTCTATCCACTACAGCTATGAGAACAAAGTTTGATATTCCAGTTATTTTGATGAGTAATTTCTAAATTGAGAATAAAGTGAATAAAAAAAATCTGTCTTTCTTGTCCTCCCAGCTCCCCAAATCTGTTTTACAGAAACTCAGACTCAGTGCTACCTTAGATTTAACAACTGGAAACAAATTCTCTATGGGCAACTTGGGATGTTACTATCTAATCATGTATCATTCAGAACCCTATGGGCTCCATTTGCAATACAGGCTTTATTCTTAGTGGGCATGATTTAACGGCCATCTGTTGGTACAGAACTGACTTCTTTGGTGTTACTTCCCAATTTAACTTCATATTATTTTTACAAGTTTCAATATCCAAATTTCAAGAACGCTTAGTATCCTTTAATGTAATACCTGCCTAACAATATTACTTCTCTGTCACATGGCTCTTCTTGATCATATTTCTTGCTCTCTTTTAAGTATGATAAAATATACATGCTCTTTTTTCACCCCACAGAATGTTTTTGAGATAAATATTATGGTTCCTCTAACACACGTGATATCATAATGTTGTTGCTTTTGTTTTAGTTGCTAAACCATATCCAATTCTTTGTGATCCCATGAACTGTAGCCCACCAGGCTCTTCTGTTCATGGAATTTCCCAAACAAGAACACTGAAGTGAGTGCCATTTCCTTCTCCAGGGTATCTTCTTGACCTAGGTATTGAACCCACATCTCCTGCATTGACAGGCAGATTTACTGGTGAGCCACCAGGGAAGCCCTAGTTTTGGATAAATGGTAAAAGGAGATAATACTTTGAAAAGGGAAGTATTTCTGTATGGCTCTTTAGAGCTCTTTCTTCAAATCAGTTTTCTATTTTTCTTCTTTTCTCATATATGTTTAAATTTCTTCTTCTTCTTTCCCTTCTTCCTCCCCCACTCTTGCTCTTCCTCCTTCTCTTCTTCTGAATGTTTCATTTTATTCATATTTTGACTTTTCTTGATTTATAGTACATCAAAGCAGAGGGGTTTATCCCAGGTTTCAGAATAAAAATGAGGTAGAGATTTCATGAGAGAATACTCTTCCTTATTTGCAGACACAGGGACAAGTGAGGGTTTCTAATAACATAACTCACGTTACATGCTGTTTTAAGATATGGCATCCATTAGGAATCCTTAGTTCACCCCTTCAATGTGAAGAGGACCCACTTGCATGATTGACACTCATCACTAAATGACTTGGTGTAGTGAAGGCTGTCATTCTCACAGCTTCCTGAGATATTGTGGCCATACTTCCATAGAAAGTTCTGCACTTCTGTTATCAATTAAAATTCTACACTTGGTCATAACAAGACCATAAGCTACCAACCTTATAATAATATATGGTATTAGTTCTATTTAAATTTTGCTTTATTTTTAAATGCAAGATCGTGCCATTAGAAGAGAAAAAGACCAAACATATATATCTGGGCTTTGAAGTCTTAGTAAACATAAACTCATCCTCTCTTTGTAAGGTTAGGTACGCGTCTTTTTGGGATTGACTTTCTATTTAGTATTTTTCTATTATATTCTTTCACTTGTACCTCTGCTGTAAATGCAGTTATCAGAATCAGCAGGTGTCCCTTGCCATACAATAGCTCAGATTCCCTGTTTGAAACATTTAACATTTAATAGTCAGTTTTATTTTAGTTATCATACATTTTTCTTGAAAAACAAACTAAAATAATGTCACTTTCTTAAGAGTGAAATCCCAGGGGTTGCTGTTATTTATAAATCAAACAAGCCAGGTTCCAGGTACCATCCAAGGGGTATTTCTCTAAGAAACTGCTGTCTTCTTAACCATTTGTTGTTTTAGTCACTAAGTCATGTCCGACTCTTTGTGACCGTATGGACTGTAGCCCACCAGGCTCTTCTTCCCCATGGGATTTCCCAGGCAAGAATACTGGAGTGGGTTGACATTTCTTCCTCCTGGGGATCTTCCTGACCCAGGGGTAGAACCTGCATCTCCTGTGTCTTCTGCATTGGAAGCAGGATTCTTTACTGCTGAGTCTTAGCTAATATTAATTGAGCACTTAGTCGGTATCTGCACTTTGTATACAGTAAGGTTATTTTAAATGACTTTAACAGGTAGACAGTTTAATTGATCCCTTTCACAGTTAAAGAAACTGAAGAGCAGAAAGGGTAGTTTGTTTAAAGTCATTCACTGACATAAACAGAATCAGCTTCAAATTCATGTGTGATTAGCTCCAGAATTTCTGCTCTATTGTCAAACAGTTTAATGAGTTTGGAGAAAACACTTAGTTGTTTGGTCTCAGTCAAAATCTTGATCCCAGGGACTTCTCTGTTGGTCCAGTGGCTAAGACTCCGTGCTTCCAGTGTAGGGGGCCGGGATTCGATCCCTGGTCAGGGAACTAGATCCTGCATGTCACAACTCAAAAGTCCCAAGTGCCACAACTAAAGATCCCGCATGCCGCATCTAAGACCCAGTGTGACCACGTAAATAAATATTAAAAAAAAATCTTGACCCCAAACCTCATGGGGGTGCTCAGTACTTTGTGGAATCCTCCTCCATTTCTCTAGCCAATTCCCTCTCCCAGTCTTCCTAAGTGACTATTCCATATTCCTCCTCAAACTCTGAAAACTGCCTCATACCCTTCTTAAACTCAGGAAATAGGCTTGCCTTCTTTCCTTTTCTTTTCTCTTTTCCTCCCTCTCCATTTACCTCTCCCTCTTTCCTTCCCTTTCTTTTATCAGTAACCACACGCTGAATTCACTTAGAAAATAAATGCAGAAGAGAAAGCTTTCATATTTCCACCACAAAAGTTATACCAACCTGAACACATCTGCTTGTGCATATCCTGGCTTCCTGCTTGTTAAAAATACTTGAACTCTTCCTGTTTCTATTTAAATCTAGTCCTAACTTTGCCCCTTGTGTACCTGATCCCATCCCCTCTGGTCAGTATTACTCAGTGACCCTCTCTCCTAAATTACCAATTTCCCCTTGTCCCCCATCAGTCTATAAATATGCTAACCAGCTTTAAACAAACAAATCCTAACACACAGCCACCATGATTCTCTCCACCTTGAGCTCCATTTCTCTATTTTCCTTTTATAACAAGACCCCTCAGAAGTGTCATTTAATATTACTTTCTTCTTTCCTTTAACTCTTGTAACTTCTATCGACTCCAATTAGACATTCCCATAACTCCTCTGAAATCACTCCTGTCAAGTCCTCATACAACAGCTTGCTGGATGGTCTACCAGTATTTGTTAGAGCTGCTGCTGCTGCTGCTAAGTCACTTCAGTCGTGTCCGACTCTGTGCGACCGCATAGACGGCAGCCCACCAGGCTCCACCGTCCCTGGGATTCTCCAGGCAAGAACGTTGGGGTGGGTTGCCATTTCCTTCTCCAGTTTGATAGAGATAACAGCTCTAGTCTTAGTTTTGCCTCTTTCTAGCTATATGGACCAGGGTGAGCTATGCAATGGCTCTTAAACTCAGTTTCCTTGTGTTTAAAATTGGGATAATATTCTTAATCTGTATCCTCTCAAAGTGTCACTGACTATCAAATGATATTCCTGTTAGGGAGGAATGTTGAAAATAACAAAAAAATCTTTCAAATGTCTTTAAATTTGTACTTAGCAAATAGTAAATTTGTACACAGTACATAGTACAACTGCTATTATTACTTTTATATTACTGCTGGATTCTTATAAATCATTAAAAAAGTTGAAAGTTTTGATAATTATGGAAGATCTAGGTATAAATCCTCGAGAGTCAGTATTTCTCTGGACTGAAGAGTTAGGAAACTTGAGAGGAAGGCAACTGTAATTGTTGCTGATGGATTCCATTTTCCAAATGGAGGCAAGATAATTCCAGTTTCTAATAAAACTCATAAATGACACTTGATAAAGAACCCCCATGTTATATCAGTTTCCATCAAAGAGGAATGAAATATGACTAATCTTTTTATTACTACCAATTTAATCAAATTTTCCTTGGCACTCTGTAATTTCCACGAAGTGGAAAGGTTAGATTGCTCTGTTAGTTAATGTACCATTAAAGAAACTTAATTGTCTTAATAGCAGATCATGGAAGAGTGTCGGCAATTAACAGGAAGCAATTTCACACCTTAATTAATGTCACATAGAATCCCTTTGGAACTGTAGAAGAACTTTAAGTGCTGGTTCAGAAGCAATGCATTGCCAAAGGGATGCACCCAGTGTGCTGTAAATATTTATTATAAAGAGTTAGGAGACATCATGAACAAAAAGATCTGTACCTTCATTTAGAAAGAGATCAGAAGCAGTATTTCTGTGCATGAGAGAGAGAGAGAGAGAAGAAGAATGTGTCACAAAGAGTAGGAGGGCTTTATTGAAGGTTAAATTCAAAGCCAGAAAAAATGCTGCTTTGAATGAGTTACACTGGTTTTGGGGAATAAGTTGTCATAGGCTGGCAGAGATCCCACACTCAAAAGATGGAGAGAGAGAGAGAGAGGCTGCTATATTTTCTGTAATGAAAACAATCAGGAGCATTGAAAATACATTTTTACTACATCTCTGTTTTTTGTCTTTTAGTATTGTTGGGTCCAAAAGACAATTTTGGAAAACACAAACCATCTAGTTTTCTTTCAAGTTAACTGAAATAAAAACATTAAATAATCTGCCATTAATTATCTTCTCGATAGTAGCTTTACAAAATCATGACTCCTGATTTATTCACTTCTTTGGTGTCTTAGTACATCATTTTTGAATAGATTATTTTTCCTCCAAATTCAATTTTCATTGTCTCTAATACTTTGTTCAATACCATGCCTGACAAACTTTCTCCAGTACCTAACACAGTAACACAATGTCCAATTTCCAAGGAAAAATGGAAAAGGCACTTTGCAATGATCTAACAGATTTGAGAAATCCAACCTTCTTATACTGTCTAATCTTCATACTATTTCGGTGAAATAGATGGAATTCATAATCAACTGCATTTCTAGAGATAACTTATTTTGAAGTAATAAATTATTTTCTCACAATTACCTAGTAAATCATTGGTAAGATTTTTTTAAGAGGTTTATCTGGATTTATTAGTGGCATAGTCTATTTTCTTCTAATATTTAAATATTCTTTTTTAAAAATTTATTTATTTTAATTGGAGGCTAATTACTTTATAATATTGTATTTGTTTTGCCATACATTGACATGAAGCCATGGGTGTACATGTGTTCCCCATCCTGCACCCCCCTCCCACCTCTCTCCCCATCCCACCCCTCAGGGTCATCCCAGTGTACCAGCCCTGAGCACCCTGTCTCATGCATCGAACCTGGACTGGCGATCTGTTTCACATATGATAATATACATGTTTCAATGTTATTCTCGCAAATCATCCCTCCCTCACCTTCTCCCACAGAGTCCAAAAGACTGTTCTATACATCTGTGTCTCTTTTTCTGTCTCGCATACAGGGTGTTTATTACCATCTTTCTAAATTCCATATATATGCGTTAGTATACTGTATTGGTGCTTTTCTTTCTGGCTTACTTCACTCTGTAAAATGGGCTAAAGTTTCATCCACCTCAGTAGAACTGATTCAAGTGTATTCTTTTTAATAGTTGAGTAAAATTCCATTGTGTATATGTACTACAGCTTTCTTACCCATTCGTTTGCTGATGGACATCTAGGTTGCTTCCATGTCCTGACTATTATAAACAGCGCTGTGATGAACATTGGGGTACACGTGTCTCTTTCAATTCTGGTTTCCTCAGTGTGTATGCCCAGCAGTGGGATTGCTGGATCCTATGGCAGTTCTATTTCCAGTTATTTAAGGAATCTCCACACTCTTCTCCATTGTGGCTGTACTACTTGCATTCCCACCAACAGTGTAAGAGAGTTCCCTTCTCCACACCCTCTCCAGCATTTATTGTTTGTAGACTTTTGGATAGCAGCCATTCTGCCCAGCATGAGATGGTACCTCATTGTGGTTTTGATTAGCATTTCTCTGATAATGAGTGATGCTGAGCATCTTTTCATGTGTTTGCTAGCCATCTGTATGTCTTCTTTGGAGAAATGTCTGTTTAGTTCTTTAGCCATTTTTTTTGATTGGGTCATTTATTTTTCTGGAATTGAGCTGCAGGAGTTGCTTATATATTTTTGAGATTAATTCTTTGTCCGTTGCTTCATTGGCTATTATTTTCTCCCATTCTGAAGGCTGTCTTTTCACCTTGCTTATAGTTTCCTTAGTTGTGCAAAAACTTTTAATTTTAATTAGGCCCCATTTGTTTATTTTTGCTTTTATTTCCAATATTCTGGGAGGCGGGTCATAGAGCATCCTGCTGTGATTTATGTAGGAGAGTGTTTTGCCTACATTTTCCTCTAGGAGTTTTATAGTTTCTGGTCTTATGCTTAGATCTTTAATTCATTTTGAGTTTATTTTTATGTATGGTGTTAGAAAGTGTTCTAGTTTCATTCTTTTAAAAGTGGTTGACCAGTTTTCCCAGCACCATTTGTTAAAGAGATTGTCTTTTCTCCATTGTATATTCTTGCCTCCTTTGTCAAAGATAAGGTGTCCATAGGTGAGTGAATTTATCTCCGGGCTTTCTATTTTGTTCCATTGATCTATATTTCTGTCTTTGTGCCAGTACCATACTGTCTTAATGACTGGAGCTTTGTAGTACAGCCTGAAGTCTAATTGATTACTATCAAGATAATTTCTTAGTGATCAATTTGGCATAATATTTGGTATTACCTCTATTAAGTCCATTTAGTAATTTAACCTAGCACTAATGTACAACCATCCCAATAGCAGTAGGAAAGCTAAACATGTAAAATGTTTAATACATTTAATTCCAAGGTGTCAGAATGAGAATTTACTCTGTATTCGATTTGTTGTTGTTGTTTAGTTTCTAAGTCATTCCAACTCTTTGTTGTTCCACGGACTGCAGCACGCCAGGCTACAGTCCTCCACTATCTCCAAAAATTTGCTCAAATTGAGTTGGTTTTGCCATCCAACCATCTCATCCTTTGCTACCCTCTTCTCCTTTTTCCTTCAATCTTTCCCAGCATCAGGATCTTTTCCAATGAGTTGGCTCTTCGCATCAGGTGCCCAAAGTATTGGAGCTTCAGCTTCAGCATCAGTCCTTCCAATGAATATTCAGGGTTTATTTCCCTTAAGATTTACTGGTTTGATCTTGTAATCCAAAGGACTCTCAAAAGTCTTCTTCATCACTACAATTTGAAAACATCAATTCTCTGGTGCTCAGCCTTCTTTACAGTCAAACTCTCACATCCATACATGGCTACTGGAAAAACCATAGCTTTGACTATACAGACCTTTGTTGGCAAATTGATGTCTCTGCTTTTTAATAAATTGTCTAGGTTTGTCATAGCCTTCCTTTCAAGGAGCAAACATCTTTTAACTTCATGGCTGCAGTCACTGTCCACAGTTATTCTGGTGCCTAAGAAAATGAAATCTGTCAGTGCTTCTACTTTCTCTTCCATTTGCCATGAAGTGATGGGACCAGATGTCATATTAGATTAGACTTTTAAAATATGTAGATCATAATAATTTGAATATATTTAAATAATTTCCTATGGCCAGACAGGATCAAAATGCTCATAGAAACACTGAGGTCAGTTTAGAACACCAAATCTCAAACCTAGTTGTCATCAAAATTACATAGAGAATAAAATCTGAATGCTTGGGAGATTAGATCTGAGGACTGGTAGCTTTTAAAACCAGTGCAGGTGGTTCTGATACTGATGCTTAGGAAACTATGATCTACATTATACTGCTAAAACTTTATTCAGATTCTATTAGTTTAAAGCAACAGATCTAACAGGCAGAATGGATAACTGTAACTGTCCTAAAGATGTGTGAGTACTGGTAGGTACATGGTGTGTTAGTCTTATCTCCCCATTAGAAAATAAATTGGTAGAAACTGATAAATGTTCTTTTAGTTCAAATTTAGTATTTCTGTAGCAGTGGCTTTCAACTAATATTTATTAATTTCACTTTAGAAATACATTTCTCACTCCAGGATTAAGTTGTTGAACCTCAACTCTTGGAAAACACTCACATTCTTTTCAGGAGGAAGAAATTCGATTCTGAATATCCAACCACCTACAGGAGCTGAGCAATGAGTTCTTTGAAGGAGGAGGGAGGAGAAAAGGAGGAGATTGTCTCTAGTTCTTTGTCAGAGAGTATCTGGCTTCTGTATTTGAAGCTAAAAGGGGAGGTCACCATGAAGACAATTTAAATCTGGGGAAGCTACTTATCTGTGGTGTGAATAATGCTTTGAAAGGGCAAAACTGGGAATGGTGAAGCCTGCGCTGTTGTCTAAAATTCCAGGGAAGGGTAAGTACAGGTTGATGTGCAATGTACGTGGTAATGGGTTTAAATATCAAGTCCATCCATCTGTCTGAATAGATGCCCTTGCAACCCCTTATTAACATTGCCTATCTTCTAAACACAGGATGGAAGGTGAAGCTGTGAAGGGAAAGGGGCTGGTCCCAACAATTGCAGAGCCATAGAACCAGTCCTGGACAACAGGTTTGTATATTTGGCTTGTGAGACAATAACACTTTGTTTAATTAAGCTACTCTGAACATGGGTTTTGTGTTGTACACAACTGAATCTAATTCTAATATTTACAACAAGGAATGCTTGGTTGTCTTTTCCACATTTGTACTGAAATGCAGCAAATATGCAGAATTAAGGCAGCTCTCAAACTCAGAACATGGTAATAGTATACATTGCTGTTAGAAATTTGTACATGGTCATTCATACTGAAGAAAAAGCTTCTCTAGCTACAGCGCAGACAGAAGTCATGATTAGGAGGGTTGGTTACAGGTAATTCATTTGTTGGGGGGTGGAGCATGAAATGCATTATTTATAAAAGGAATAAATAAAACACATGGACTTTTTTACTTTTATGCTTTCATGAATTTTCCAAAATTGTTAATGAGCATGCACTACTTTTATTACAACAAAAAATCAATTTAAATGTACAAATAAAAATGGTTCAATAGTTTCCTCACACTGCACCTGGAGTGGTTTTGTCTGCCTAATCCCTACCTCCTATCTCAAATGTTCTGAACCTGTCCTAGCCTTGAAGATGTGTTTAAATAACAACTTTCCAATATCTTACCTTTGGTAGAAGTGCTGGCTCTTTCTATAAATATCAATATCATTTCTGGGAACATGTAATACATCACTTTTTTATATTAAATTACTGTCATTAGTAAACATACTTAGTATCTCCAAAAACATGATAAAGTTTTCTCGAGCATATAGTTCTTCCTTGTCTTTGTATTTATCTATGCATTCATCTGTTCATTCACTTGTTCACTTATTCAATTGACAGTAATTATTGAATATTTCTCTACAATATGTCAGATATTGTAAAAGATACATGGAGATATGAGAAAAATAAAACATTCGTACAGCAATTGTGGAAAACAGTATGGAGGTTCCTTAAAAAACTAAAAATAGAACTGCCATTATTGTTGTTGTTCAGTCACTAAGTCATGTCTGACTCTGCAACCCCATGGACTGCAGCACATCAGACTTCCCTGTCCTTACTATCTCCTGGAGTTTGCTCAGATTCATTTCCATTGAGTCAGTGATACTATTTAGCCACCTCATGCTCTGCTGCCCCCTTCTGCAATTGTCTTCAATCTTTCCCAGTGTCAGAGTCTTTTCCAGTGAGTTAGCTCTTCCCATCAGGGGCCAAAGGACAAGGAGCTTCAGCTCTAGCATCAGTCCTTCCAATGAACACTCAGGACTGATTTCCTTTAGGATCTCCTTGCAGTCCAGTGGACTCTCAAGAGTCTTCTCCAACACCATAGTTCGAAAGCATTAGTTCTTTGGTGCTTAGCCTTCATGCTCCAACTCTCACATCCATACATGACTACTGGAAAAACCATAACTTTGACTATATGGACTTTTGTTGGCAAAGTGATGTCTCTGTTTTTTAATATGCTGTCTATATTTGTCACAGCTTTTCTTCCAAGGAGCAAGCCATTCAGTTCAGTTCAGTTCAGTAGCTCAGTTATGTCTGATTCTTTGCAACCCCATGAATCACAGCACGCCAGGCCTCCCTGTCCATCACCAACAAGCCATGTGACTCAGCAATCCTACTACTGGGTGTATTCCCTAGGAAAACTACAATTCAAAATGATGCAGGTACCTCGTTGTTCACTATGTTACTATTTACAATAGTCAAAACATGGAAACAATCTAAAGGCTCAACAATAGATGAATGGATAAATTTGTGGTACATATATACAGTGGAATATTACTCATCCATAAAAAGGAACAAAATTGGGTCATTTGTAGGAATGTAGATGGACCTAGAGTTTGTCATACAGAGTGAAGTCAGAAAGATAAAAACAAGTACATTAACGCATATACCTGAAATCTAGAACAATGGTTCAGAAGAACCTATTTTCAGGAATAGAGATGCAGATGTAGAGAATGGACATGTGGACACAGGAGGAGACGGGGAAGGGACAAATAGGGAAATTAGGATTGACGTATATACACTATCATGTGTAAAACAGAGAGCTAGCAGGAAGTGCTATATAGCAAAGGGAGCTCAACTCCATGTTCTGTGATGACCTGGAAGAATGGGATGGGGGGGTGGGTATAGAAGGGAGTTGCAAGAGGGAACTGACTCACTTCTTTGTACAGCAGAAACTAACACAGCACTGTAAAGCAATTATACTCTAATGAAGAAAAAAATAAAAGGTAAACAAAGTAATCTAATCATGGATAAGAAGAGACAGAGACAGATTTAATATAATGTGATAATTTCTAGCAGGGAGAAGAAAATACAATAATAAGGCAACAGAGTGTTTAATTCTACTTGAAGGAAGTCAGGGAGGCCCTCATAGAAGTACTGACTCCTTGAATTAATTTTGTACTAGGTCTGACAGGCATTTCCCAGGCACATGATTAGAATTTTGTGAGAGAGAAGGGCAAAATACCTACATAAGGCCCAAAATAGTAAAAACATATTAAAAACATAAAAAAAGAGTGTAGAACAGAAGAAAGTTCTGTTTTGTGTGGTTCAAAGCACAGTGTGTGAGGGAAGGTTTGAGAGGGACTAGAAGCTTTGACTGTCACATTTCCCCCCAGTGCTTTGAACATAGTATTAATTTACCAAATGTTTGCTGACAGTCCTTTGGGACCTATAGCAGGCACTGTGTCCCTACACTGTCCCTTCTAGATATGGGACATCAAGCCTGGCTAAATCACAGAATAGCAATGCACTGTCTCAATTTTCTCATTTCTTCAGACAAGGAAGATGAACTAGTGTTTTCAGTGATTATAATGCAGCTTCTAGAGAAGAGTGTGTGTTGGTAAATGTCTAAACCACTGCTGCTTCTTTCACCTGTATTAAGAAGCTTGACTGAATGTAGTACAAGTGCAGTTACCCCAATGGTATGTGTTTATCCTACTTAGGGAACAAGTTGCCAAAAACAGATTTTCTCAGCATTAAATTACTTAGTCCATTCATCAACTGAAATAGATGAGCACCATATTAAATGATCAAGGGAGGGGAAGGCATAGGCTCAGCAGGGAAAGATAAAATTTAAAAACTGTAATATTTATTATCACAGTAAACAGAATATTTTCCGTCTTTAAAAAACACAAAGAAAAATGAATACATCAGATCATGGAATTTGTTCACAATAATGTAGCAATTAGGATACGAACATATTTCTAAAAGCCTTGACAAAACTTTAAAGCACTATAATAGTATTATTGGTTTTTCAAGAGTGTAGCCTGAGAAATTAAATCACTGAGTTCATTAAAGAAATAAACTACATTCCAAGTGGCCACTGCTACTATTTTTCTACTTTCAAGAAATTCTAGCCTCTATATTCAAGCAGTTGTTCTCTAAGTGCCAAGTATTTGTAATAGAGGTGTTTTTTTTTTTTTTTTGGATAGGAAGTAGTACTATTGTATTTTCTGCATCTTTGTTCTGATCTGCTGTATTAAAAACAATCTCCCCTGAGTGAAAGGACAAAGAGCAGAACTGGCATCAACACACAGATCTGGGTCTAAAGAAAAGAAGCTCAGCTCATACCTTCAATAGGTTTTGGTACAAAATGTGATGAGGGCTTGGTTTTCTTCACTCTGTTCCCCTTCATAATCTGACCTTCCTTATTGAGTCCCAAAAACCAAGCTCGGCCTGATTCTTGCTGACGGTACAGTGTGGAAGAATAGATCACATAGTAGTTTTCAAACACAGATTCCTTAAATTTGCATTCTGGAGTGAAAACATCCTGCAGAAAGATAAAAAAGAAGATACAAAAGAGAGAAAGCTTTTAATAATTTAGCAGCGATAAGCCTGAAATATAGGCCCTCTGTTCAGAAAAGGTGAGAAATAATTGCATGTAATTTCTGTTAGCATTTGCTTATAAAGATTTATCATACAAAATCAAGAAACAAGATTTCCATCCTAAAAAACCTTTTTACTCCACAGAACACAATTGCTCAAGCTTGAACTATTCCTTGGGCTAAACAAATATCATTCAAGATTGTGCTCAAGTCCAAAATTAGACCTCAGTACAATGTTTATAAATTTAAGAGAATGGTTGTATGCATTTTTGTGGCCCTTAGCATGTAAAATGTAACACTGGAAATCAAAATATAACACAACCACAGCACATGCAGGCTTGAGCAGATGATTTTCAAGGGAGAACCCTATATATTCATAAATCTGTTAAACAGCCAAAGCTTGTAACATAAAATCACTAGTATACTAGCTGTTTTCTTAATGTAAGTAACTTTCTGATTAACTTCTTTGAAACATTTTTTTATTTACTAATCAAGATTTCAGGTAAAGATATCAGGAAAATGTTGCTATTACATTGTTTGAGCTCTAGTGAAACATAGAATGAGCAATTTAGCTCAAGAAGGAACCTTAGTAGTCCTCCACCTCATCTCTGTCACTTGATAAGTGACCATCAAAAGGTTATATGATTAATATAAGGTTAAACAATAACAAAATAACTTCATCCATGCCAGAACTCATATTTATTGCTTCTTAATCTCTAGTTCACCTTTTATGCCTGAGTGTTGTTCAGGGGCTTACAATGAGATTTTTACAATCAATACAATAAAATAAAATTCTAACAAGCCAACTGAACAAAATGCATTTCATGGAAAGAAGAAAATTCTCCCCTTCAAAGAGAAACAGAAGAAAAGCAAATGTGACTGCATCTTCTTCAGTAGTAAACAAGTAAACAGTCCTTCAAGTAAACAAGAACTCTACATGACAAACATGTTCACAACAGTCACTGTTGTCTTCACTAAGTAGTAGAGGAATCTCTTCCTTGTAACTCTTTAAATCAAAGACAGCAGTGATTTAATGCAGCTCCATATGGGGTTAAGCTATTGAGGAATATGTAGGAATAAAGCTGTTAAAATCATATCCTTCGAGGTGATTCTTCCAGACTAATCCCATAGATTAATTTGCAGAGAGCTACAGTGATGCATCTATGTGGACAGATGAAGGTCTTTAGTGATAAAGTAACTATTGAAAGGACTCTGTTCATTCTAAATGGTTCAAGAATTATAGGCCCAAAAAATGAGACTAAAAAATATGAGAAGGGAAATGGAAAGGTGGTTTTACACATTAAAATAACAATAATAATTCAATAAAACTTATCATATTGAGAGCAAAAATATGATGTCACAGAACTCTCTCAGTTTTAAGTAAACTTGGTGGCTTAAGAATCAGAGAAACAATTGACTATGTGGTGCCATTTCATATCTGCTAAGATGGCTATATCAAAAAAGATGCATAATGAAAAGTATTGGTGAGGATTTAGAAGAACTACAATCCTCATTCCTTGCTGGTAAAAATGTAAAGAATGCAGCAGCTGTGGGAAATAGTTTGGTAGTTCCATACAAGGTTAAACATCCAGTTACCACATGATCTAGTAATTCTACTTCTAGGTATGTACCTGTGAGAAACAAAGATGTATGTCCATATGTGAACTTGTACAACAAATATTCATAGGAGCATTATTCATAATGTGGAAACAATTCAAACATCTATTAATGGATAAACAGATAAACAAATGTGATATCTCCATACAATGAAATATTATTTAGCCTTTAAAAAGAATGGGGTACTGATTCATGTGACAATACAGATGAATCTCAAAAACATTAAGCCAGACACAATAGGTCACATGTTGTATGATCCAGCGTGTATAAAATGTACAGAACAGGCAAATACAAAGACAAAACAAAGATTAGTGGCTGCCAAAAGCTGAGGAGATGGGTAAAGGGGAAATGACAGCTTTCTTGGAGAGACAAAAAGTCTCCTGGGATTAGACTGCACAACTTTGTGGAAAAGAATTGAAGAATACAGTGTAAAAACATGCATTTTAGGGTAGGTGAATTATAAATAATTAAAAAAGAAAGAATAAAATAAAAAATAGAACCAGAGCAATGAAGTGACTAGAGAAAGTGAGGGGGGAAAATGAAACTATAGTATATTCCTTGTCTGGCAACACAAAACATCCTAAATTATAATCCTGTGCTCTGGACAAGGGGCTCTCTTATGACCCTTATTATTAGGACAGAGTTTAACAATTGTCAAATATGGGAATCAAAGTGATTCAAATTAAATTTATAAGATAAATTAAAAGCCCTGGCTTCCTTCTAGTACTAGGTTAAAAAGAGTTAGAAAAAGCTAAAAATTCACTACAAATTTTACTAGCTCTATTTTTAAAAAACAAATCCAAATAATCCCAAAGCTTTTGTTCAATATTAGATGCTAAGGGACTCTTCAAAACTCAGTGAATGAGTTCTACATATAAGATCTCAGACCTTATAACAGGAATTAGGAGAAATATAGGGGGCAAGGAATTGTGTGTAAATACATCTTATCATACACATAATACCTATTTAATTCACAAAAATATGAAAATTTGGATATAGATAGAAAGCTGCTTAGTGATAGTTCAATTTGCTGTCTTTATTTAACAAAGAAATGGGAGCCCATGATAGTGAAATAATTGTTTCATGAGTTGTAGGATATTAGCGGCAGATCCAGACCCTGGGCTAGAACCTGTACCCTGGCTACCAGTTCAGTACTTTTTCCAGTGCCACACAATGCTTCCTTTCTATTTTGCCAAGCCTGCTTTAGGAACCAAGCTGTTGATTGGAGGCAAGCCATCATTAAACCCACACCCACCTGGTATAGTTAATATGTTATCTTTCATACACACTTTTATTTAATAAATAGTGAACTCCAAGGTTTCCATTTAGTTTCACAACTGTTTAAAGTCAGCTCCTAGAAAAGCAAAAGTCCAGAAAATTGGTCAGGGACTAAAATACTGGGGCATGAGCCAGTAATTAAGCCTGTGACACAGACTGAGCCTTAAAATTCCGAGTTGGCAAATGGAGATCCCAGATAGAGCACTCCAGGTCATAATCAGATGTAAAAAGTCAAGTAAAGTATCCCATTTAAAATTTTAAAGGGGCGATTCAGAGTCAAAATTCAGGAACAAGGCAGTGATAATATCTGGCCAGTGGCAGGGAGGGGAACATTTCAGGAGGAAAAAAAATGGCAAAAGCTTCATGCAGGCACTTTTGTAGGGGCAGAGGCAACCTCCTAGAAATGGTGAGGAAAGCCTTAAGAACACTGAGCCAACTTGGGCAGTCATTCTAAGTTTTACATCCTTGTGATTGCCACACTATTAGTGTAATGAGAAATCAAGAGTCTTATACTTGAAATAGGAAAACTGGGGTTTCGCTTCCAAACACAAATATATTAGCTGTGGGACTTTAGGTAAGTGGTTAAACTTCTCTGAATTTCATATTTTCAATTGTAAGTTATTTTAAGGAAAATAAGATGATAGCTCTGAAAACATGATGTAATGTATGTACAGAATTAAAAAAAAACTCTAATGTACAATTATTCTTAATTTTTTTTCGTATGGAAAGAAAAATAGAATCAATCATCTAACTAGACATTTAGTTCTGTGCTTTGTCCTGTGTTTGTGTGTGCGCTTAGTTGCTCAGGCATGTCCGACCCCATGCACTGCAGCCTGCAGCCTCCTCTGTCCATGGCATTCTCCAGGCAAGAATGCTGGAGCCATACTCTTCTCCAGGGGATCTTCCTGACTCAGAGATCAAATGCAAGTCTCGGGTATTGCAGGTGGATTCTTTAAGATCTGAGCCAACAGAGAAGCCCAAAAATACTGAAGTGGGTAAGGGTATCCCTTCTCCTATCCATTTTCTCAACCCAGGAATTGAACAGGGGTCTCTGCATTGCAGGCAGATTCTTTACAATCTGAGTCACCTAGGAAGCCCTATTTTTTTCATAGATGATTGTATTTGTTCCAGCATCCAGGACCCTATACCATATATTAAGTTTTACCCTACAAAGATTGTTCCCACTATAACTAAAACAAATAACATGTACACGTATTTTTAAAAATCACTGAAAGTTTTGAAATTTAGCTTCAGTTTTCATTTCAATCCCAAAGAAACGCAATGCCAAAGACTGTTCAAACGACTGTACAACTGCACTCATCTCACATGCTAGCAAAGTAATACTCAAAATTCTCTAGCTAGGCTTCAACAGTACATTAATTGTGAACTTCTGG
The DNA here is from genome assembly GCA_007570785.1 of Antilocapra americana. Lineage (NCBI taxonomy): Eukaryota > Metazoa > Chordata > Mammalia > Artiodactyla > Antilocapridae > Antilocapra > Antilocapra americana. The sequence goes on from ML664161.1 coordinate 27,794,473, forward strand.
ATGTTCAAGCTGGTTTTAGAAAAGACAGAGGAACCAGAGATCAAATTGCCAAAATTTTTTTGGATCATCGAAAAAGCAAGAGAGTTCCAAAAAACATCTATTTCTGCTTTATTGACTACACCAAAGCCTTCGACTGTGTGGACCACAATAAACTGTGGAAAATTCTGACAGAGATGGGAATACCAGGCCATCTGATCTGCCTCCTGAGAAATCTGTATACAGGTCAGGAAGCAACAGTTAGAACTGGACATGGAACAATAGACTGGTTCCAATAGGAAAAGGATTACATCAAGGCTGTATATTGTCACCCTGCTTATTCAACTTATCTGCAGAGTACATCATGAGAAATGCTGGGCTGGAGGAATCACAAGCTGGAGTACAGACTGCCGGGGGAAATATCATTAGCCTCAGATATACAGATGACACCACCCTTATGGCAGAAAGTGAGGAAGAACTACAAAGCCTCTTGATGAAAGTGAAAGAGGAGAGTGAAAAAGTTGACTTAAGGCTCAACATTCAGAAAACTAAGATCATGGAATCCAGTCCCATCACTTCATGGCAAATAGATGGGGAAACAATGGAAACAGTGACAGACTTTCTTTTCTTGGGCTCCAAAACCACTGCAGATGGTGACTACAGCCATGAAATAAAAAGACACTTACTCCTTGGAAGAAAGGTTATGACCAACCTAGACAGCATATTAAAAAACAGAGACATTACTTTGCCAACAGGGTCCATCTAGTCAAAGCTATGTTTTTTCCAGTAGTCATTTATGTATGTGAGAGTTGGATAATAAAAAAACTGAGCACTGAAGAATTGATGCTTTTGAACTATGGTGTTGGAGAAGACTCTGGAGAGTCCCTTGGAATGCAAGGAGATCCAACCAGTGCATCCTAAAGGAAATCAGTCCTGGGTGTTCATTGGAAGGACTGATGTTGAAGTTGAAACTCCTATATTTTGGCCACCTGATGCGAAGAGCTGACTCATTTGAAAAGACTCTGATGCTGGGAAAGATTGAGGGCAGGAGAAGGGGACGACAGAGGATGAGATGGTTGGAAGGCATCACCGACTCAATGGACATGAGTTTGCGTAAGCTCCAGGAATTGGTGACGGACACAGAGGCCTGGTGTGCTGTGGGGTTGCAAAGAGTCGGACATGACTGAGCGACTGAACTGAACTGAAGTATATCCTTTGATTGACAATTCTATTTCTGCATTTATACCCAAATGAAATGTGTCTAGCTATCTATTTATTAATCAATCAATCTATCTATTAATATCTTTAACTATACCCCAAAAGACATGTTCAAGAATGGTCACAGTAGCACTATTCATAACAACCCCCAAGTGAAGACAACCCAAATGACTGGGTATGCAATATATTCTGACAATAAGATACTACAGAGCAATGAGAATAAACAAGCTACAACTATAACAATATGGATGATTCTCACCAATATATTGTGGAGAAAAATAAACCAAGCAATAAATACAACTACATACTATTTATTTCAATTATATAAAGCTCAGAAGCAGGTAAAATTAATCTACTGTAGAACTTAGGACAGCCATAACTTTGTTCACAGAGAGTAATTAGTGAGATGCAGCAAGGGGAAAGACTTTGGGGAGCTGGCCATGATGTGTTTCTTGGCAAATCAGTTCTCCTCTTTGAACCTCAACTCCTTTATCAAAAAACTGAAGATATGTTTACTACAGACTCCCGAGGCTATAAAGATCAAATTATATAACCTATGTATACAAGCTCTTTGAAGACCCATACAATTACTTGAAATCATTTCTTTTATATAGAAGACTCTGACTTCATAACTTAAAACAAAAGTTTCTACATTTCATGGTGACAATTGCTTAGAATACATGTTTTGAGAAGAAAAGAATATTGTGTGATTTAATCACAACCACTTTTAGCTCCTTCTAGCTATACTAAATGCATGTTAAAATGCATGCTTTCCAACTCAAGTAGGAATCCATGATTTGTATAATTCTGTATGATTAATTAAATGGTACCACAAACATGACTCATCTTCATCTGGTTCTTTGTAGAGCCCCATTTCTCTCTCACTGCTCTAGCTCCAGTAATCCATGGGATGAAAGTGCACTGAATTAATGAATACTCATTACACTTCAGCCACTGGTATCCCTGTTGTTTCTCAAAAATAACAAGCACACACCATCTCAGGTCTTACACGATTAATATTCTCTGTTCTTAGAAACCTCTTCAATAACATTAGCTCACTTGCTCTCTCAGTTCTTTCAGGTCACTGCTCAGGTCTGACTATCTCAGAGACCTCTCCTTGATTACCTTACATAATTTAGCGCCTCCTCCAGTCACCTTCTAATTCTTCACCTTGTTTTCTCCTTCACAACCGAACATTACCGGGATAAGTTTTATGAAGGTAATTACTATGCTATATTTCCCTTAAATTCTCAACAGTCCTTGGAATTAAAAAAAAAATCTTCTCCAACAAAATAATATGATGAAAAGACATCCTGAGACCTGGATTTTTACTCTTGTATATATCTAATTTGTGTTCACATTGGGATGATCATTTTTCTTCTTAAGGCTCGTTGTTCCCCCAAATGAAACAGTGTTGTTTGTTGAACAGGCAACCTAAAATGTTTTTTTGACTTAAACCTTTTATAGCTTTATCATTCATATTAAATAGTCACATAATTTCTTGAAATTAAGCCATCAAGATAAAATTTTGTTATTTCAAAAACAGTGTTTACTTATCAGAGAGAAATGGTAGTGATATATTGTTATTAAGAAGACAAAATGCAAAAGAAAAGGTAATATGAGAAAATAAACTTTGCTATTATATAGGTAATTAGGACTATTTAGTTTCCTTACGAAATGTAAAACTTACTGATTTTTTAAAACATATGCTAGATACAAGTAACTCTCTTGTTTTGATTTTTTCCTTTCCAATTGTGAACCAAAATCTAAATTCTTCTTAATGTTCAAACACATCTTTCCTGTTCGCTGTAAACTTTGCTTATTGGGTTGTTTATAAAGAAGGAATCAAGTACTTGACGATTCTTGCTACACAGTTTAACTCCAACAATTTCAGAGACCCACAGCTCCTTTAGTCTTAAGCTTTGGATATTTGATTGTGAAGCTTCTGGTTTGCTAATTTCATTACTGACTTTTAAATGCACAGAGCTTGAAAATCTTTGGAATATTAACAGTTACTTTGTTAACTGTGTTGTCAGACATAATGATATTAAATCAAGCAGGAAAACTATTGTTTCCCATCCTGACAAGAGGTAAAGAAAATGCTGAAATATATTATCTTAAATTAAGCATTTTTAAAAAACTGAATTGCTTTGACTAGAACAAGTCTAATTTTATAACTGAAAAAACTGCCGATATGGGAATCTTTATATACTTTTGAGATATATTTTTTACTGGAAAACTCCTGAGTTAATTTCTCTAAAACTAAAAGTTCCCTGTTAACACTTTCTTTACAAAATCTTACAAGGAAACAGCATAAATTTATATCATCATAAAATAATGAAACCTGTAGTATACTGGAAACATAATTTTGGAGGCATACAAATATTCATCTCCCTGATTCTTAAACTTGGACAGGTTACTTAATTTCCCTAAAGTTCAGTTTTATCATCTGTAAGTTAACACTAATCATACCTTCACTGTAAGGTTATGATTATTAAACAAGAAAATGTAGGTATGCTTGGAACTTCCCTGCAGTCCAGTGGTTGAGACTCTACCTCCCAATGTAGTAGGTATAGGGTTGATCCCTGGTTGAGGGTTAAGAAATGGAATATTACTCAGCATTAAAAAAAAATTCCTTTGAAGCAATTCTACTCAGATGGACGAAACTGGAGCCCATTATCCAGAGTGAAGTAAGCCAGAAGCAAAAACAACAATACAGTATACTAACGCATATATATGGAATTTAGAAAGACGGTAATGAGAACCCAACATGCGAGACAGCAAAAGGAAAGCAGATGTATAGAATAGACTCGTGGACTCTGTGGATGAGGGTAAGGGTGGGATGATATGGGAGAAGGGCATTGAAACAAGTTAATTATCATATGTCTAATCAATCACCAGCCCAGGATTGATGCTGGTGCAGTGAGATTTCCCGGGGGGGAGGGAGGAGGGAGGACGGTTCTGGAGGGGGAGCATATGTAAACCCATGGTGATATCATGACATTGTATGGCAAAAACAATAAAAAAAATAAAATAAAATAAAATAAAGATATCACGTGGCCTCCCAGCCAAAAAACCAAAATGTAAAACAGAAGCAATATTTTAACAAATTCAATGAAGACTTAGAAAAAGGGTCCACATCAACAACAACAACAAAAAAAAATCAAAAGAAAAGAGATAACAGGTTACGCTAAACACAGTACCTGGTATATTACGTTCTTTGCTTTCTCATTACAATTTTCAGGTGATTTTGATATCACAAATGAGAATGGGTTCCCTTGAGCAGTAGGTTGAGAAAAGTCACTTTCCTTATGGAATCTTAATTATATGTCCTGAGTTTCTCTTCCTTATAAGAGGCTAATCAAGGTTATACTGTTTAAGGTTCAATTTGTTCATCTACTTACAGAGCACACAGATAAATGTGACCATTTCTCTTTTTCTAGTGGAAGATGTCTTTGACATTAATCTGAGATAAGTAATGTGATATTACTCTCTAATGAGGTGTGATACAACATAGCCATCGTTTGATTCACCCTTTAGCCAGAAGCCTGCAAGTCTAGCGGTGGAGTGAGCAGTGGGAATTAGGAGAAGGTCAGTGGATAAGGGAATACGAGAGTGAAAGCGACAGTCGCTCAATGGTGTCCGATTCTTTGCAACCCCATGGACTATACAGCCCTTGGAATTCTCCAGGCCAGGATACTGGAGTGGGTAGCCTTTCCCTTCTCCAGGGGGTCTTCCCGACCCAGGAATCGAACTGGGGTCTCCTGCATTGCAGGTGGATTCTTTACCAACTGAGCTATCAGGGAAGCCATAACAGAATATATCGTGTTGCAAATTCACTGTTATCACCAATTTCCAGAAGTCTGAATGTTCTAGAGACACAAAGCATACACTGGGGGGATAATGCAATTCTTCAATTAAAAGCATCATTAATTCTTATGAAGTGACCATGTACATAGCATGTAACCAAATACCCCTTTATGACTGAGTCTGAAAATCAAGTCAGAGGGTATATTGAATATCATCAACACATTTATGTAAGCGGTTGTATGCCTCTGGTGCCTCAATCTCTGTCTTCCTTTCTGGGGATAAGGATGAAGGTAGGAATGTTTTCAAATTCCCCTATTTCAAGTTAAACAGTGTTACATCTTTTAGAAAGTCACTTTGAATACTCTAAAGGACCCCAGAAATATCAACTAAGCATAGAAATATGTTTTGAAAACATGAAATTTCCCAATTTAAAAAATGTAATCTACCAACTTCAATATAGTCACAATGATCAATATAAAACTTAATTTCCTTTTATAAATACATATAAAACTGACAAAGTAGATGGGACAGCAGTTTCCAAGCACTTGTCAACTAGAATTGCAGTTTTCTTCAAGAGAAGGAAAATGCATTGGGGTATGTACCATATTAACTCTGGCTTTATTATTTTTTCTTTTTAAAATTTATTATATTGAAGTATAGCTGATTTACAACCCTATCTTTCTTCAAGGGGCACTTTTCAACCTTGATATGGAAAGGTGAAGTTGAAGTATAGCCAGCTGGTTTTTTGAGCTATGGTATAAGAAACTTGAGTTTGGAACTACTAAGGGGACTTGAGTTTCTGCAGAAAGGTGCCAAAGAAAAGGAGACTGGTGGCATTAAGGGTAGGAGTCTGTATGGGAATTTACTGAGGGTCCTGTGTTTATAGATAGACTGCATATGCTCAGAATGAGATTCCTCAAGCTAGCATAGAATAGCTACTGCAAGTTTGAGAACTGAATAAACACACCAGAGTTGGGCAGGGCTGGAATAAGATGAACTTCTAGACAAGCCAGAAAGGAGAGACTTCAATAAACGCATTGGACATTTGTTGAAGACCTCAAAAGACCATATTACTCTAAATAAGGTTTTACTCCAACCCCAGACTAAAGACAGAAGCAAAATAATCAAGACCTAAACATACACACACACATACACACACACACACACACACACACACACACACACACACACACACACCCTGACAAGATCAAGAAAATCTATTATTTTTTTAATCTAAATGTCAGGAAAAAAGCACACTCATATTATACAAATATCAAACACACAACAAAAATTATAAAACATGGACACAGCAAGGCAATGTAATACATAACTAAGCAATCAACAGAAAAGACCACAAGATGACCCTGATGTTAGAATTAATAGAAAAGATTTTAAAATAGCTCCTATTAATATGCTACATGACCTAAAGAAAAAAGACATAATGAATCTTTTGATATCAGTGAAAATTCAAAGTGATGATTGAAAGAAAGAAACAACCTTTCTAGAATTGAAAAGAACAATATTTAAGGGAAAAACCCTGGATGTATTTACTGACAGATTAGAAACTGGCAAATAAAGGTATCAATGAACCTAAATACAGAGTAAGTGAAATTATCCAGGCTAAAACAGACAGATAAATATTTAAATCCCCCCAAACATAAAACAGAACCATTAACCACTGACAGTACCAAACTGTCTAGCTATGTTGAAGGAAAACAAAATAGAATTAAGTAGAAAAAATGGTTAAAATTTATCAAATATGGTAAAAATAAAAATTTCTTCTGGTCCACATCAAAGAAGTTTAGCAAACTCTGATCAGGATAAATAAACCAAAACTATGGTCTAAGCACATTATAACCAAACTTCTGAAAGATAAAGAAAAAGTTAAAATGAAACAAAGAAGGTACAAAGACACATGAAACACAGGCAAACAATGGCAGCTAGAGGACAATGGAGGGAAGTCATTAAAATGCCAGAATAAAAAACAAATTGAATCTATAATTCTATATCCAGTACAAATATCCTTCAAAGCTGGTAAGATAAAGTAAAAATACTTTCAAACAAACAAAATGAGTGAACTCATTTTTAGAAGACTTGCATTATAATGAGTTTGGGGTTGGGGAGATCCCCCAGAGAAGGGAATGACTACCAACTCCAGTATTCTGGCCTGGACAATTTCACGGTCTGTATAGTCCATTGAGTCACAAAGAGTCGGACACAACTGAACAATATTCACTGTACTTTTGGACTTCCCTGGTAGCTCAGCTGGTAAAGAATCTGCCTGCAATGCAGGAGACCCTGGTTTGATTCCTGGGTTGTTAAGAACCCCTGCAGAAGGGATAGGTTACCCATTCCAGTATTCTTGGGCTTCCCTGGTGGCTCAGCTATAAAGAATCCATGTGCCATGTTGGATACAGGTAAGATCCCTGGTTTGGGAAGACTCCCTGGAGAAGGTAACCCACTCCAGTATTCTGGCCTGGAGAATTCCATTGACAGAGGAGTCTGGCAGGCTGCTGTCCATGAGATCACAGAGTCAGACATGGCTGAGCAACTTTCATTCACTTACAGTATAATAAATGCTAAAATATGCTATTTGGACTGAAAGGAAATTATACTAGATGGAAACTAGGTTACACAGGAAAGGATACATAGCATTGGCAATCATAAATATGTTGATAAATATAAAAGAACATACTTTTTCTTCTTTTAATATTTTAAAGCATAAATAACATTGCACTGTGAGGGCTATAACATAAAAACATACACACGAAACTGCAGAAAGAAGAGAGGTTTAATTTAAATATATTATTTTAAGGTTCTTATAGTGTATGTGAGGTGTTTAACATTAATTCTAAGTCAACTATCAAAAAGTAAGAATCAATGTTGTATTTTCTACAGAAAGAACTACAAATACAAAAGGGTAGAACTAAGAAGGCAACATGGGAATTAAAATGAATCATAAATTAAACAAAAATAAATAAGAAAAATGGAAAAATAAAAGTGAGTTGAGATAAATAGAAAACAAACAGCAAGGTGGTAGTTTAAACCCAATCATAGTGATTACCACATTCATTCCAAAAAGAGTATCCACTCCAACTAGAAGGCAGAGCCTGGCTGTCTCATCAAAAATGCAAAACTCAACAATATATTACCTAGAAGTGACAACCATAAGTCTCATAGAGGTTGAAAGTAAAAGTGTGAAGAACATATACCCAAGTCAACAATAAGCACAGATACATGCATGCCCAGTCACTAAGTTGTGTCCAACTTTTTGTGACCCCATGGACTGTAGACCATCAGGTTCCTCTGTCCACAGAACTTTCCAGTCAAGAATACAGAAGTAGGTTGCCATTTCCATCTCCAGGAAATCTTCCTAACCCAGGAGTTTAACTCTTATCTCCTGGGTCAGATTCTTCACAATTGTGCCATCTGGGAAGCCCAAGCATAGATTTAGCTATAGAAGGACCAGACGAAACATGCTTCAGGACAAGGAGTACTACCAGAGGTAAAAAGGAACATTTAATAATAATCAAGGGTCAGGGCATCAGGATCCAGACATAATAACTCTACTTATGTAGTTGTCCTTGGACAGTAAGGAGATGAAAACAGTCAGTCCTAAAGGAAATCAACCTTAAATATTCACTGGAAGGACTGATGCTGAAGCTGAAGTTCCATTACTTTGGCCACCTGATGCAAAGAGCTGACTCACTAGAAAAGACCCTGATGCTGGGAATGATTGAGGGCAGGAGAAGAAGAGGGTGACAGAGGATGAAATGGTTGGATGGCATCACAGACTCAATGGATTTGAGCAAAATCCAGGAGATAGTCAAGGACAGGGAAGCCTGGTGGGCTGTAGTTCATGAGGTCACAAAGAGTCTAATCATAAATAGTAATAATAATATCTCAAAATTTATGAAGCAAAAAGCAACAGAAGGAAAGAAGGTAAAAAATACACAAACATAGTTAAAGATTTTAATATTTGTCTCTCAACAACTGTTAGAAGACATACAGCAAAACTCAGTAAAGACACAAAAAACTCTGAGGACTATCAAATTACTTGACTTAATCAATATTGTAGAGCACGATTCCAAACAACAGTGGAAGAATATTTTTTGAATGCATACAGCTCACTAAGCAAATGTTGGCCCTTATAAAAAGACAAAAAAGACTAATACTTTACACAGTATGATCACTGACAAAAACAAAATTAAATTAATAAAATTAGACATCTTAAAAATCCTTGAATGCTTGAAATTAGACTTATAAAGAACCCATGGGCCATGGAAGAAATCACAAAGGATACTAAAAATAGTTCTAACTGAATAATAACAAAACCCAAAATATTAAAATTAGTAGGATTCAGCCGAAAGTTTACTATTAGGAAATAGGAATAAATTCTCATATTATAATGCACATACCTACCCACTGACTCTCTTCTGAGAATATGACCTTCAATATAATAGCATATATTCAAAATGGAGTAAGTTCAAGATTGTATTCATGATAAAGATGTTTGTAACATCTAAATACTGAAAAATAGAAATGTCCTTTAATGGGGGATTAGTTAAATAAATCCTGGCATAGCGATACAATGTAATATTATATAGATGCTAAAGACAATAAAGAGGTTAATTAAGGACTCCTTAAGAAAGATCTTCATGATGCACACACAGTTCAATAAAAGAAGAAATCTATAGATGTGTATTTGTACATGTCACCATTTGTATGAAATACACACACTTAAATGCAAACACGTATGAATTTGTACATTCTACCATTTGTGTTCAGTATGTACATACACACAAATAGTTACTTGATTGTATTATGTTTAGAAAGTACTTTGAAGTGTATACTAGAAACTGACAATATGTTTGCCTCCTGGGAAGAGACTTGGGGTGGTTGGAGACTACAGACTTACTTTCCTCTATGTTTGTGTTACTGCTTGAAACAAGTTAAATTCAAAAGGAAACAAAAAAAATTAGACAAGTGAAACAAACACACTAACACACTGTGGCTCTCAGACCTCTAATGATGAGTGTAGTTGTTTTCACTCTTTTGCACAGGTGTCCCGTATTCCCAGGACCACTGATTGGAGAGACTGTCTTTTCTCCATGTATATTCTTGCCTCTTTTGCCATTGATTAATTGACCAGTAGGGCATGGGCTTGGAATGAGATGGTTAGATAGAACCAATGACTCAATAGATATGAGTCTGAGCAAACTCCAGGAGATAATGAAGGACAGGGAAGCCTGGTATACTAAAGTCCATGGGGTCACAGAGAGTCAGACACAACTTAATGACTGAAAACAACAATAAGGGCATGGGCTTATTTCTGAGTTCTCTGTCTTGTTTCATTGATCTATGTCTGTTTTGTGCTAGTACCATACTGTTTTGATCACTGTAGCTTTGTACAAAATCTGAGGTCAGGCAGCCTCATTCTGCCAGCTATGGTCTTCCTTCTCAAGATTATTTTGGCTATTCCAGGTCTTTTGTGTTTCCATACAAATTTTAAAATTATTTGTTCTGATTCTGTGAAACGTGTTTATTTTTTATTTTATTTTTTTTATTAGTTTTGCCATACAATGACATGATATCAGCATGGTTTACATATGCTCCCCCTCCAGAAGCCCCCTCCCACCTCCCTCCCCCTGGGAAATCTCGATGCACCAGCCCCGAGCATCAATCTTGGGCTGGCGATTGATTACACATATGATAATTGACATGTTTCAATGCCATGCTCCCATATCATCCCACCCTTTCCCTCATCCACAGAGTCCACGAGTCTATTCTATACATCTGCGTTCCTTTTGCTGTCTCGCATGCAGGGTTCTCCTTACCATCTTTCTAAATTCCATATATATGTGTTAATATACTGTATTGTTGTTTTTGCTTCTGGCTTACTTCACTCTGGATAATGGGCTCCAGTTTCGTCCATCTGAGTAGAACTGACTCAAATGAATTTTTTTTTAATGCTGAGTAATATTCCATTGTGTATATGTACCACAGCTTTCTTATCCATTCGTCAGTTGATGGGCATCTAGGTTGCTTCCATGTCCTGGCTATTGTAAACAAAGCAGAGATTGCACTGACTCCGTAGATTGCCTTGGATAGTACATTCATTTTAACAATATTGATTCTTCCATTTCAAGAACACAGTATATATTTCCATCTGTTTGTGCCATCTTCAATTTCTTTCATCAGTGTCTTATAGTTTCTGGAGTATGTTCTCTAATACCACATGCAAAAGACAACCTACTGAATGGGCAAAAGTGTTTGCGAATTATATGACCAACAAGGGATTAATATCCAATGTATATAAACAGCTCATGCAACTCAACATCAAAAAAAAAAAGAAAGGCAAACAAACAACCCAACTGGAAAACCGGCAGAACTAAATAGATATGCTTCCAAAGAGGAAAGGCAGGTGGTCAACAGGCACATGAAAAGATGCTCAACATCACTAATTATCAGGGAAATGCAAATCAAACCACACCAAGAAATCACTTCACGCCTGTCAGAATGACCAACATCAAAAAAAAAAAAAAAAAAAAAAGCAGGTAGCAAACGTTGGTTAGGATGTGTGGAAAAGGAAACTCTTGTAAACTATTGATGAGAATGTAAATTGCTGCAGCCACTGTGAAAAACAGTGTGGCGGTTTCTCCAAAAACTAAAACTAGAACTCCAATATGACCTAGCAATTACACTACAGGATATATATCCTAAAAAATGCTGCAAAACACTAATTCAAAAGATACATGCAGCCCAATGTTCAGAGCAGTATTTGCAGTAGACAAGATATGGGAGCAACCTAAGCATTCATCAGTAAATGAATGGATAAAGAAGATGAGGTGCATATACACATGTAAAATTCTGCCATTTGTAGCAACATGGATGGACTTACAGAGTATTAAGCTAAGTGAGAGCCTCTTGATGAAAGTGAAAGAGGAGAGTGAAAAGCCTGGCTTAAAACTCAACATTCAAGAAACTAAGATCATGGCATCTGTTCCCATCATTTCATGGCAAATAGATGTGGAAACAGTGACAGACTTTATTTTCTTGGGCTCCAAAATCACTGAAGATGGTAACTGCAGTCATGAAATTAAAAGACATTTATTCCTTGGAATAAAGTCTATGACAAACCTAGACAGTTTATTAAAAAGCAGAGACATTACTTTGCCGATAAAGGTCCATCTAGTCAAAGCTATGGTTTTTCCAGTAGTCGTGTATGGATGTGAGGGTTGGACTACAAAGCAAGCTGAGCACTGAAGAACTGATGATTTTGAACTGTGGTGTTGGAGAAGATTCTTGAGAGTCTCTTGGACTGCAAAGAGATCAAACCAGTCAATCCTAAAGAAAATCAGTCCTGAATATTCACTGGAAAGACTGATGCTGAAGCTGAAACTCTAATACTTTAAGCACCTAATGCAAAGAACTGATTCACTGGAAAAGACCCTGATGTTGGGAAAGATTGAAGGCAGGAGAAGGGGACGACAGAGGATGAAATGGTTGGATGGCATCCTCGACTCCATGGACTTGAGTTTAAGCAAGCTCCAGGAGTTGGTGATGGACAGGGAAGCCTGGTGCGCTACAGTCCATGGGTATGCAAAGAGTTGGACACGACTGAGCAACTGAACTGAATTGATGCTAAGTGAAATAAGTCAAATAGAGATCGACAAGTACTGTATATCACTTATATGTGAAATCTAAAAAGATACAAAAATTAGTAAATAAAACAACAAAGAAGCAGATTCCCAGATATAGAGAACAAACTAGTGGTTACCAGTGAAGTGTGGGTAGGGGAATCGTAGGGGTGAAGGAGTGGGAGGCACAGATTATTAGATGTAAGACAGGCTCAAAGATATATTGTTTAACACAGCAAATGTAGCCAATACTTTACAATAACTGTAAATGGAAAGCAATCTTTAAAACTTTATAAAATTTAAAAACTAAGAAAAGAATATAGCCTGTAAAATAGGGTTTCCCTGGTGGCTCAAATGGTAAAGAATTTGCCTGCAATGTGGGAGACCTGAGTTCAATCCCTGTGTCAGAAGATCCCCTGGAAAAGGGATGGCAATCTACTCCAGTGTTCTTGCCTGGAAAATTCCATGGACAGAGAAGCTTGGCAGGATTGTAGTCCATAGGGTTGCAAAGAGTTGGACACAACTGAAGTGACTTAGCGGCACACACATGCAATAAAGGGTTTTTCTAGGAGGTAACGTATCACCAAGAAATGTGTTCTTAGTCATTCAGCCAAGTCTGAGTCTTTGCCAACCCGTGGCCTGCCATACTCTTCTGTCCATGGAATTCTCTAGGCAAGAATACCGGGGTGGGTAGCCATTCCCTTCTCCAGGAAATCTTCCTGAATAGGGATCAAACCCAGGTTTCTTGCATTTCAGGTGGATTGTTTAGCATGTGAGCCACCAGGGAAGCCCATGTGTCACCAAGGGGATGCTCTATAACTATCCCCACTATCATTAAGGAGAAACAACCCTAGAATTTGCTTGTGTTACTTGTTCATTGAGCTTAAATTACACTTTCGTTTAAACATCTTCTTGGCAGTGATTACAGTGCTCAGTGACTGAAACGTTTCTCAGTGAGGAACTACTGTAATGGTCAATGAAAGAAAAATACAGGCTGGAATGCACCATGACTACAGAGCACCTGCGATGTGGGATTGCTGTTATATTGCTGTAAGGCATAGCAGACACCACAAATCCTTTTCTGAATCTGAAAAAGTGTAAGAAGAAAAGGCAAAGCAAAAGAATCCTGGTATAATGCAGGTACCCAGCAGGTGTGAGTAGATTGAGACTTGATATTATTATATCCCTTAGCAGTGCTCTAAAACCACCTCTCACAGATGTGTTCTGCTCAGTCTCAATCAAGCCTGCATGCACCATAACACCAGCCACTTTCATTTCAACAGTCTAAAGAATAATCTGCTAGACAAACAGTTCTGATAGATCTAAAAAGCTAGAGCTGTGGGTTTTTTTTTTAAACATCTTCACTGCAATGCTTCTTGCTGTGAAAATGACTCCTCAGAAGGATAATTCAAAGTAAACATATTCACCACTAAATAGGAATGAAGAGAGAGGGCTTAGATTGCTTTTTTGCTTTTCTTTTCTAAAGTCCTAGGTTATTTAATAATATAATTTACCTCTGTCATGCTTCAAATATATTATCACTCAGGCAAAGAGATGATAAGCATATTTTTTGGCTTAATAAAACAAAGAAAGTTCATCAAGTTCTGTTCTTATGATTAACAGAATCCTTGAAAGTAAGGGCTTGTAATACGTAGTCTGATTCTCCATTTTACAGATAAAGAAATAAAGGTTCAGGTCTTCCCTTGTGGTTCAGTGGTAAAGAATCTATCTGCAATGCAGGAGACATGGGTTTGAGCCCTGGGTCAGAAAGATGCCCGGGAGAAGGAAATAGTAACCCACCCCAGTATTCTTGCCCAGGAAATCCCATGGACAAGAGAACCTGGTGGACTACAGTTCATGGGTTGCAAGTGTTGGACATAACTTAGTGACTAAATCACAACAAAAACAACCAATGGGAGGAAAATTACACAGTCAAGATTATGCTTATAGGTAACAGCAGAGTCAGGAAGGGAATACAGTCTTCTGTCTGGGGATCTTCCCTCATTATACCATGAGGCTCTGGTTATGATTTCTGTGCTTTTATCAGTAAGAATGATGAGGTGAAACAGGCTTTCACTTATAACTGTGCATATTTGCCATTAATCAAATGACTTTGACCAATGTGCTTCAGTTACTACCTGCAGCACAGTTAATATCACTGTGCTTACCTCTTACAGTGAGCAAAATGTTTTTAGCCACTTCAGTTGTAGGTAGTGAGATTTTGCTCCTATGATTTCACAAGATGAGCACTGGCAAAACAGGAGGCAGAAGGCAGAAAGAGGTGACCATTTAAATACAAATAGGATAAAAACAGTAAACTTGACTGATGGATTGAATAGGGTTCATGAATGGAAATCAGATTATATTTTTGCAAGTGGACTGGCATTTGTGTAAAAGGAAACACTGGGCAAAAGAGGATCTGGCTCATCCAGCATGTAAGTTTACAGCCATCCTACTACCTAATGGTCCTTTCAATGTAAAGTTTTAATTTGACTAATTTATAATTCGTGACTCATGATTTAATCCTAGAGTAATTTTCTTTTGCACACTAAAAAGGTGACAAGTCACTTAATTAAAGCATCTTCTAAAACCCAACAAAAATGGTAGACCAAGGAAATGATTTTGTAAGCATAAACATTTATCTATCTTCCCATTTGTATAGTTTTTGGTTACAAATCCCGAAAAAGAAAAGACTCATATATGTGTGGATAATTCATGTTCTATGTCTTTATCATCAGACTGCTAAATCATGTCATCTGTATGCATCTATCTTCATAGGTCATTTGTTATATACCTTTCATCACCCATGGGCTTCCCTGGTGGCTCAGAGGTTAAAGCATCTGCCTGCAATGCGGGAGGCCTGGGTTCGATCCTTGGGTTGGGAAGATCCCCTGGAGAAGGAAATGGCAACCCACTCCAGTATTCTTGCCTGGAGAAACCCATGGAGAGAGGAGCCTGGTAGGCTACAGTCCACGGGGTCGCAAAGAATCAGACACGATTGAGCGACTTCACTTTTACCATCCATAGATCCCATCATAATATTTCATTTGTTGTTTCTGCTGCACTTTTATATGTGACAAGTCCCTCCACCTATATCTGCAAATCCAAATCTCAATTATTTTTAAAGACAATTTAAATTCAACTCCCTTCATAAAATAATCTATCTTGTCATCTGAAAATCAGCTCATCCTCTTCTGATTCCAACAACAGAAATGTATCTGTGGCTTTCAACATAATGTTCACTTTTACTGCATATTTTGTATATCAATATATGTTTCCAAATATGATCTTACTAAGTACAACATATTTGTGATCAAGGTATTTCTCATATTTCTCCTTGAATCTTAGCAGTACCTGCACCTGAGAGTTTCTCTATAAATGTTTGTGGATGAATGACAGAGTGAATGAATGAATATAGCCTTTTCCCAATGTCTGAAAAAGTTTAGTGAAACAGTATTTGCAATGGTTCATCAACCCTAGTACAGATATCTTAAAGAGCTATACTTCCTTTGAACCAGCATACAAACAAAATTCAAAAGTCAACTGCTTACATTTTTTAATTTGTTTTATATCTAAATCTTAAAAGTTACAGCTAACAATCAATAGACCAATTGCCTAAAAGGAAATACAATTTTTCGTTTCATAAGTATCTGAGAAAGAGGGAAATGTACTTTAAAAAAGTAAACAGGAGTATACATTCTCAGGGAGCCTATAATATGACAGAATAAACATGAGTGTGAAACAGCATTCTTTTCATATTTTATGTTAGCTTACAAAAGGAAGATTTCATGTAGGATGTCTATAAGAGATACTAATTCTTTCTTGAATTAAGAACCAATTATGTAAAAATTAAAATATATTTTAACTTGATAAAAGTCATTAATATATACTAAGCAAAGCAAACAAATGGTATCTGGGCCTTGAGGAATATAAGTACAGTCCTAATGTTTCATTTTTGATGTTAAACAAGCCCATTCTTTTGATATACCCTCAAATGCCACAATACCTGTGCAGTTCATGTCTACATACATCCACTATGTTGTATAAAATATTACATAATTTTCTGTTACTTTTTTTAATTTGTTTTTTAAAAACTGAAATATGGTTGATTTACAATGCTGTGTTAGTTTGAGGTATACAACAAAGTGAATCAACTTTATACACATATATATCTATTTTTCAGATTATTTCCACTTACAGGTTATTACAGTATATTGAGTACAGCTCCTGTTGGCTATCTATTTTATATGTACTAGTATGTATATGATAATCCCAGACTCCTAATTTATCCCTCCCTCTCCCCTTTGGCAATCAGAAATTTGTTTTCCATGTCTGTGAGACTATTTCTGTTTTTGTATATAAGTTCATCTGTATCATTTTTTTTTTTTAGATTCCACATATAAGTAATATCATATGATATTTGCCTTACATTCTCTGGCTTATTCCATGTAGTATGATAATTTCTAGGTCCATCAGTGTTGCTGCAAATGGTGTTATTTCATTCTTTTTGTGCTAATATCACTTGTATGGAACACAGTAGATCCCAGATAGCCAAAGCAATCTTGAGAAAGAAAAATGGAGCTAGGGGAATCAGGCTCTCTGACTTCAGATTATACTACAAACCTATAGTATTAACACAGCTGATGGTCAATTAATCTATGACAAAGGATACAAGAATATATAATGGAAAAAAGTCTCTTCAATAAGAGATATTGAGAAAATTGGACAGCTACATGTAAAATGTTCAAACTTTTCTAACACCACACACAAAAATAAACTCAAAATAGATTAAAGGTCTAAATATAAGACCAGAGGGGCATCCCAGGTAGCTCAGTTGGTAAAGAATCCTCCTGCAATGCAGGAGACCCCTGCATTCTTGGGTAGAAAAGGCTTTGATTCCGGGGTAGGGAAGATCCGCTGGAGAAGGGATAGGCTACCCACTCCGGCATTCTTGGGCTTCCCTGTTGGCTCAGCTGGTAAAGAATCTGCCTGCAATGCAGGAAACCTAGGTTCGATCCCTGGGTTGGAAGATCCCCTGGAGAAGGGGATGGCTACCCACTCCGATATTCTGGCCTGGAGAATTCCATGAACTATATAGTCCAAGGGGTTGCAAAGAGTCGGACACAACTGAGCAACTTTCACTTAGACCAGATACTATAAAACTCCTAGAGGAAAACAAAGGCAGAACACTCTTTGGTATAAATCACAGCAATGTGTATTTGGATTCATCTCCAAGAGTAATGGAAAGAAAAACAAAAATAAGCAAATGGGACCTAATTAAACTTACAAGCTTTTGCACAGGAAAGGAAACCAACAAACAAAATGAAAACACAAACCTACAGAATGGGAGAAAATACTTGTAAATGATGTGACCGGCAAGAGATTAATCTGCAAAATATACAAAGAGCTCATACAGTTCAAGAGCAAAAACAAATGAACAAATATACGAATCAAAAAGTGGGCAGATCTTAAATAGACATTTCTCCAAAGAAGACATACAGATGGCCAACAGGCACATGAAAAAAAAAAAATTCAAAATCACTAATAGTTAGAGAAATGCAAATTAAAACAACAATGAAGCTTCACCTCACAGCAGTCAGAATGGCCATCATCAAAGCCAACAAGTAATAAATGCTGGAGAGGGTGTGGATAAAAAGTAACCCTCCTACACTATTGGTGGGAATGTAAAGTGATAACAGCCACTATGGAGAAAAGGATGGAGGTTTTCAAAAACTAAAAATAGAGCTATGATATAATCCTGCAATCTCACTCTTGGACATATATCCAGAGAAAACCTTAAAACCTTAAGTAGAAAAGATACATGCACGCCAATGTTCACTGAAGCACTATTTATATTAGCCAAGACATAGAAGCACCTTAAATGTGCATCAAAGGATGAATGGATAATGAGGTGATGTATATATGCAATGAATGGAATATTATTCAGTCATAAAATGCTGTTTAGTGTATACTGTAAATAATTTTCCTATATATATGTTTCTGCACCCATTAAGCTCAATAGCAAGAAAGCTATACTTATTTTTTTACATTTATTTTTTCTAATCAAGCCATTTTTAGAAACTATCAAACAAATAAACATTTTTATGTTCAGGTTACTGACTACAAAAACCTTCAGCTCAGTTTCTCTTGAATTTTACTTTTTTGAATGCTACTTTATCTGAAAGGGAAATAATTTGATCTGTTTTATTTTTTTATTTGCATGCCCCATGGAAAAAAATGGGTTGACAGACTAAAAAACAATTGAAAATCCATTGTCTAATTTGAGGCATGTCTCCTTTTCCATTAAAGCTCATATTCTTTCTATCTGCCTATAACTTTACTCTCAAAATTTGGGTTTTAATTATTAATGAGCTGTTAGTATTTGCCTTTGCTTTCCCCAGAAATGTGCCCAATGCTCAAACAGACTTTTTTTTTCATATATTTTGCAGGTTGGCATTTTAAATATTTTTTATCCTTAATAGAAGTCTGGATTATTAGAGATGGGGTTGAAAGGAAACTTGGAGTTTTTCTAAAGCATTTTATAAAAGGAAAAAGACCCCGCATTGAAAGCCAGTCTCAACACTGATGCTGTTTTAACTGAAGCCAAGTGGCAAAGTGTCACAGCATTTCACCAATTCGGCTTGTATTCAGTCTGAATAGAATCTGACCATTTTCTTTAATAGAATCAGCATGCAAATTTCTAGCATTCATCTTTTGAAAAAGCTGTATTTAAAACTACTGTGTGGGAGAGAAGAACAATACATGAAGGAGATATTTTGCTAGACTTGACAAGTTTTAGTTTCTGATGTTATGAGCAAAAATTCATATAATGCATCATTTTTATACTTTCTCATAAACAGGAAAATAAAACTACAATAATATGTTTGCCTGTATTCTCATGTTCAATGTATATTTTATATGTAAATCATTCAGGGTAGGTAGAGAAAAGGAAGGTTAATGGGAGGTTGATAAAATACTGTATCTGGTATTTAATGTCTGGGAGCCACTGAAACAATTATATAATTCACGTACTATTTCAGCTAACATTTAAATTATGTCCGTGTTCTAATCAAATAATGATATACAGATTAACAGACAGCCCTGGTAGTCAGAGTTCACAACATTATGAGGCAGAGAGTTGAGTATTAAAATCCCCACAGGATCTAAGTCAAGAAGAGCTTCCTGAAAGAGGCTGTATTTGACCCATGAAGAATGCATAGTTACTTAGAAGATGAAGGGGAATAGAATGGGAAGAAAATATTTTGTACATACAATATTCAACTTACAATATTATAATATCCCAATAATCATATGATTCTACAAATGAAATCTAGAGTCCAAAGAATCACTAGTGATATAGCCTGCCCTAAAATATAGTCAAATGTCATGAATTCTAAGCATATAACTTCCAGGCTCCACTCAACCTAACACATTAAGGAGAAGACTGCCCTTTCCAACGTTTAGTATGTGATTAGAGACCGAAAGTATACTCATGCTCTTCTTTCAATTTTAAGTTGTCTTCTAGATATAGTGAAAGTGAAAGAAAGTGAAGTCTCTCAGTCGTATCAGACTTTTTGTGACCCCATGGACTGTAGCTCCTCAGTCCATGGAATTTTCCAGGCAAGAGTACTGGAGTAGGTTGCCATTTCCTTCTCCAGGGATCTTCCACCCAGGGATTGAACCTGGGTCTCCTGCATTGCGGGCAGACGCTTTACCGTCTGAGCTACCAGGGAATGACCTTAGATTATAGAATGCTACCACTAGGTGGAGTGATGGTGTGTTGTTGTCTTTGTTTTAGTCTCTAAGTCATGTCCCCACTCTTGCAATCCTATGGACTATAGGCTACCAGGCTCCTCTGCCCATGGAATTTGCCAGGCAAGAACAGTGGAGTGGGTAGCCATTTCCTTCTCCATGGAATCTTTCCAACCCAGGTCTCCTGCATTGGCAGATGGATTCTTTACCACTGATCCACCAGTGATGGTGACTTGGTTGGAACAGGCGTTGGTTGGTACACTAAGAGAAGATTACAGGTCCCATGATTCCTATTTCTTTTTTTTTTTTTCATTTTTATTTCAAAAACTGTATTGGAAAGTTAAGAAATAAACTTTAAAAATAAGCTTTTAGAAAGAATTAATTCTAAGATATGATACTTGGATTAAAACACATTTCCTGAGAGGTAAAATGCAACACAGAAAAACCAGGGGCTTTGGTATCAAACACAAGCTTTCCTTGCTGCCTCTGCTGTTTATTACTTGGGTAAAAGTCAGCTTCTTAATTTTTATTAGCCTCAGCCTTCTCATATGTAAAACTTGAATGATTATTCTTACTTTACATTTTTGTCAGAAGATAAATAGAACCATATATGGCTTTGAGGAGAATGTGGGTAACCATGCAATCATGACCCATGACTATGTTTGATTTCATTCCAAATTTTTTTCAAATTCATAAAATTTCACATAGAAATATTTTTAACTTCTTAGTAAAAGCCTCAAGTTCAGGCTACACTGGGTTTTCATTGCCACTCTAAGAATTATTGGAGTTAAATTACCTAGATGTGCCTCTCTCCAGCTCGGGCTCTTGGCACTTGGGTTTGCCATCATATAATATGTACTATATGATATATCACATATTTGCTACCATAATATCTCCTCAGTAACAAGCAAACAAACAAAATGCCATTTACAACTTGTATCTGGCATGAGGTTTTATGTTTCAAAAATTCACATATACTTAAAAAATTATTTTAAAGGGCAAGTGATTTGCTCACTGAAAATATTTTTTTAAGCAATCACACTTTAGAAGAAAAATTTAAGCTTTTTAACAAAGCTATAACATGCTTTTCACATGCCCAAATTTATACTGATGATTAGATTCTTACCAATTTTAATTCTGTCTCCCTTTTTGAAGTACTCTTCCAAAATTTCAATTGGGTCACTACTGGCTCCCCCAATCCAAGAAATATATCAGAATACAAATATGATGATATTAGTGAAAAGGTCTTGTGAATTAAAGTGCAGCATGTCCATGCAAAGGATTATCATTTATGCCTCTTACTCTGAAGAATGATGACCTCTTCAAAGAAACATTCATTATTTCTGTCCATTTGTTTGGGCTTTCATAAGAATGAGCCCAAGAGGAAGCATAGATCTTGTGGGATTTCACATGGATCAATAGATTTTATGAAATTAGAAAAGATTCTTGTAGTGACACCCCAGTCATTTTTTCTGGAGGTCTATCTTTTCTTCATCAATTTTTCCAGCATTTGGGACTCTTCTAACATAATATGGAGAAGTATATTAGTATTTTCACTGTAAAATAATGAACCTGTAAACAAATAACAGGGATAAAGAGAAACACACAAGATAGGAGAAAACTTCTGCAGAAAATAATAAAATTGTTTTGAAAAATTTTCTGTACTCTTCATACTCTGTGTTTGTCACATGGGCATGAGATAATACTGTATGCCTCGAATCACACAGAGTAGACAGTAATAGTGGTCTCAGCTGTAGTATAAATTTTAAGGACAAACTCTGGAGGTTACATTTAATCTCGTTTAATACAAAATCTTACATGCTAAATGAACAGCGAGTCTGGTTAGAGCTTGAAGTGTTGATCCTCAAACTTTCACTTAGTGGAGAGAATCATTCCATAACTGGTTTTGTGATTTTCTTACAAACTGCCCAAAATGGAACTACTGATAATGGGCTTTTAAGTAGAAAGAGAAATTCTCTTCTTTCTTTCTCTCATTGTCTCTCACACTTACACATACACATAACTTTCCCTTAACAAAATTAAATATATATTAAAAAATAAGGGAAACAAAATTCTTCTCACTCAAAAGACATTTTTAACGTTACTAGCAATGATCTACCCTTCCACATTTATATTGTGCATTTTTCTTTTCATGGAATATCAGAATCACAGCATTTTAAAATTTAAACGGAAGACGATTTGATTTTACAAAGGAATAAGGTCCTGAATGGGAAAACTATTTCCTGGAGTTTCATTTTGAAAATGAAAAAGGAATATCTAATTTTATATTGTGGTACTAATTGAAGATTCAGTAGGTCTTTACAGAATACCTGCAGCTATTTTTTGTCCACAAAATATATCCATGAATACATAATATATGATTGTGTAAATACTGCTCTGGGACTTCCCTGGTGGTCCAGTGGCTAAGACACTAGAAATATCTTCAAGGAAATTAGAGATACCAAGGGAAAATTTCATGCAAAGATGGGCACAATAAAGGTCAGAAACAGTATGGACCAAACAGAAGCAGAAGATATTAAGAAGAGGTGGCAAGAATACATAGAAGAACTGTATTAAAAAGATGTTAATGATTTGGATAACCATGATGGTGTGATCACTCACCTAAAGCCAGACATCCTGAGTATGAAGTCACATGGGCCTTAGGAAGAATTACTATGACCAAAGCTAGTAGAGGTGATGAAATTCCAGTAGAGCTATTTCAAATTCTAAAAGATGATGCTGTGAAAGTGCTGTACTCAATATGCCAGCAAGTTTGGAAAACTCAGCAGTGGCCACAGGACTGGAAAAGGTCAGTTTTCATTTCAAACCCGAAGAAGGGCTAAGCCAAAGAATGTTCAAACTATCACACAAATGCACTCATTTCATACACTAGCAAAGCAATGCTCAAAATTCTCCAAGTGAGGCTTCAACAATACATGAACTGAGAACTTCCATATATACAATGTGGATTTAGAAAAGGCAGAGGAATAAGAGATCAAATTGTCAACATCCATGGGAATCATAGAAAAAGCAAGCAAGTTGTAGAAAAAAAAATCTACTTCTGTTTTATTGACTATGCTAAAGCCTTTGACTGTGTGGATCACCACAAACTGGAATAATTTTAAAGAGATGGGAATATCAGACAACCTTACCTACTTCCTATGAAACCTGTACGCAGGTCAAGAAGCAACAATCAGAACCCAACATGGAACAACAGACTGGTTCAAAATTGGGAAAGGAATATATAAAGGCTACATATTGTCACCCTGCTTATTCAACTTATATGCAGAGTACATCATGCAAAATGCCAGGCTGGATGAAGCACAAGCTGGAATCAAGACTGCCGGAAGAAATATCAATAACCTTAGATATGCAGATGACACCTCCCTTATGGCAGAAAGTGAAGAAGAATTAGCGTCTCATGATGCAGGTCAAAGAGGTGAGTGAAAAAACTGGCTTAAAACTCAACATTCAAAAAACAAAGATCATGGCATCTGGTTTCATCACTTTATGGCAAGTAGATGGGTAAACAATGGAAATAGTAAGAGTTTATCTTCTTGGGCTCCAAAATCACTGTGGATGGTGACTGCAATGATGGAATTAAAAGACGCTTGCTCCTTGGATGAAAAGTTATGACAAACCTAGACAGTGCATCAAAAAGAAAAGACATTACTTTGCTGACAAAGGTTTATATATTTGAAGTTATAGTTTTTCCAGTAGTCATGTACAGATGTGAGAGTTGGACCATAAAGTGCTGAAGAATTGATATTTTAATTATGGTGTTGGAGAAGACTCTTGAGAGTTCCTTGGAGAAGGAGATCAAGGAGGTCAAAACAGTCAATCCTAAAGGAAATCAATCCTGGATATTCATTGGAAGGACTGATGCTGAAGCTGAAGCTCCAATACTTTGGCCACCCGATGCAAAGTGCCGACTCACTGGAGCAGACCCTGATGCTGGGAAAGATTGAGATTAGGAGAAGAAGGGAATGATAGAGGATGAGATGGTTGGGTGGCATCACCGACTCAATGGATATGAGTTTGAGCCAACTCTGGGAGATAGTGAAGTACAGGGAAGCCTGTTATGCTGCAGTCCCCGGGGTCACAAACAGTCGGACAAGACTGAGCAACTAAACAACAACAGAGCAGCTGCTGCTTCTGCTAAGTCGCTTCAGTCGTGTCCGACTCTGTGCGATCCAATAGACAACAGCCCACTAGGCTCCTCTGTCCCTGGGATTCTCCAGGCAAGAATACTGGAGTGGGTTGTCATTTCCTTCTCCAACAACAGAGCTAGTATGGATACTGGCTCTCCCACACACGGCCCCCGGGTCCATCAATATCTTATCTATTCCACAAAAGGCATATTGAATTCTCATTTTGAAGTAGAAAGAAAACAAATTATTCTCTCACAATATGTGATTGGCCTTAAGATTAATTTTTCATAAAGACTTTATTTCAACTGAAGTAGATAGCATTTCAATGATCAAAGAGAAAAAAAATCAGTCAATCAATTTTAAAAGGTTATTTCAAAGACTGTACCTAAAAGAAAAAATTTAAGATTTCTTGTTTAAAGGCTTGGATGAACACCATGTTTGATAATGCCTTTAGGCACAGATTTTGAATGAGCATGTTAAACAGAACAGGATATAGAACCTTGGGAGTGAGAAATCTTCATAAACAATTGAGGTGAAATGTCATCTTTCTTTTTTAGCCAATATTTGGAGCTTATTAAGTAAGAATACTCAATGGGACAGTAGAATTTTCAAATTGGCCAGGAGCAAAAATGATCCCATCCATACATTAAAGTGTTTAGCTTCAAGTTTCCTGAAGAATGTCAAATACAGATGGAATTAATAACAAAAATATTCTAAGCTTCACATTTCTTCCTTTCCTTCAAAAATAATATTCTAAATGTAAACCATTAAAGTAGAGTTGACAGCATTTTATAGCATTTTTTACCCCCTTTTCAGTCCATTTAATTTTCTGTGACAATATGACAGTCTTAAGCACTCTCTCAAACACAAACTGGGATACAGAGTAAATTATAGATTAAGTTTTTAGAGGCCATATTTGCAAAGACAAGCATCTGTTTTTGCAATAAAGTTATCACTAACTATAGAAAGTAATAATTTAATATTATAACAGGCTGAGTCTTAGGAAAAAACATCAGTATCTACTGAATGGACTCTGCTTAAGACTGCTGCTGCTGCTAAGTTGCTTCAATCGTGTCTGACTCTGTGTGACCCCATAGATGGCAGCCCATCAGGCTCCCCTGTCCCTGGGATTCTCCAGGCAAGAACACTGGAGTGGGTTGCCATTTCCTTCTCCAGTGCATGAAAGTGAAAAGTGAAAGTGAAGTCGCTCAGTGTGTCGGACTCTTATCGACCCCATGGACTGCAGCCTTCCAGGCTGCTTCGTCCATGGGATTTTCCAGGCAAGAATACTGGAGTGGGTTGCCATTGCCTTCTCTCTCTGCTTAAGACTAGAGATCACATTTGAGTTCCTTAGGGTTTCTGTTTTTGCATGATAAGATATACAATTACGAGAAATCTAAGGAAAGTTAACTTTCTAAAAATATTGCTCTTGTAACTAATTATTTAAAATGACAATAATGAATGCCTACTCTTTTTGCTTGCTGTGAATTGGCCAAGTACAGTCTTCACTTTAAAATCCATGTACAATTTTCTATACATCTTTCCAGAAAGTCCTAGTATGAAAGAAAATATATATTTTTAGTGATATCTTTGCTTTATAATTCTGTATTCTTCTCATTAGAAAAGTCCCTGATGCTGGGAAAGATTGAGGGCAGAAGGAGAAGAGGGTGTCAGAGGATGAGATGGCTGGATGGTATCACCAGTGAGATAGACATGAACTTGGAAAAACTTTGGGAGATGGCAAAGGACAGGGAAGCCTGGTGTGCCACAATCTATTAGGTTGCAAAGAGTCAGACACAATTGGGTAACTGAACAGCAACAACAATTCTTCTCAGCACCTAGATAAAAAACTCTGGACAATTACTATGAACTTCAGGATCAGGCAACCAGTTTTAAATATTTGTCTTGTGTTTTCCTTTACCGATCTTTAAAAATGTTTCATATGTTGTGATTTTTCATATTAAGGATGCAATGAAATCTGAATTATATGAAATTTAACTTTGGATGTAACATAATTTGGGAGCACTACTTCTTTGTTCTATTTCCTTTCTTTCCAAGTTTTTATAGACTACTTTCAGGTAAGCACCATAGAGATTATAAGGGTTAGTAGTCCTTGAATTAGAAAAGAATGGATGGAAAGCTACAGTTTTCATTACTGTCCAATCAGAACAGCATGAGGAAAGGAGATTATTCTCTTTACAGATTCCTTCAGGGTTTTCTGAATGCCAATCTACAAAGCTACGTTTTTCTTTTTTTCCTTTTAATTTTAACTCTCATAATATCTACATATTTTCTGTCAGTCAACAGATTTCTTCATTCCAAGGCTTTGTTGCAAAATTTGAAAAGCAAGAAGAACCTAGAGGTAATTCTGAAACATGCAGCAATTTCAAAGACAAAGAGGCAAGCATTCTGCATTATGATTAAAAAAAGATATGCTAAGTAAATTATTCACACAAATAGAGAATGTTCAACTTTTTTAAGACCAGAGTGTTTTCATGCACCTAATGAGAAGTAAAATGTTCACTGATGGTCGTTAGGGAATTAATGGCCTTTAAAACTGACAATATATTTTTTTCATTATTTATGTACTTAATATTTATTCTTGTCTATAACCTCAGTACAAATGAAGTTGCATATTTGATTGAGGGTGGAAACCACTGAGTAAATGGATAAAAAACCAAAATCAGTAAATAATGTTTACTCAATTTGTAAATGTTCAAGTTATACCTTGTAATTTTGCTTACATCATCTGCAAAATGGGATGAGAAAAGGGAGGAGACAAGATCATCTCTAATAGCTATTCTAAGTGTAATAGCCTATGAACTCAAAATGGAATGCTAAGGACACTGAAAAGAAAAACTGAGTTGAAACAAATATCAGTGATATAATAAAAGTTCAAAACAACCAGCTTTTTAAATCTGATGTTGCCCAAATTCTTAAGCTTATAATAACCAATATCATCACTTAACTGCCCAAACATGTGTAAGCAACTAAGAAATGTTTTGGAAAAACCCTAACCATTTACAATAAACAGTTAAATACGATTCAGATGCTAGTGCACGTTTCCAAAGAGAAATTTCATATTGTTTTACTTAACTCTTCTTTTGACACTTCCAGTAGCACAAGGCACAAATCTTATCTTTTAGTGTAATTTCTTCTTTACCAGGCAACAGTTCATTAACAGACTGTTTCCAACTTATGTAAACTGGAAAATCTTACATAGTGCTTTTTAGATAACTTAGAGTCCACTTAAGTTTCAAACTAATGAAGCTTGTCCTAGCACAGTATCAAGGGAAATATGTGCAAGATACGTGAACAAATGGGAAACAGATGAAGTCAATAACAATGCTACCTGAAATTGAGATGCTACTCCACCTCTCTTGGTCTCAATTGCTTGATCTGTAAATTGGGGAAGTAGAATAAAAGGAACAAGATAATCTTTAAGATCTTTTCCAGGTGTAGGACTTAAGATCCTGTATTGAAATGCTAAAAAGACTGGAAAAGAAAACTGAGTAGTGAGTGCAGCCAGCCTTGACCTATTCATACATCTAAACATTTCACCCAAGGCTAGCATTTCATACAAGACATATAACAGACTAGGTCAGATGTCTTCTATATTTGACATGTCTTATTCTTTTCTTTTTTTTTTTTTTCCCTTGGTTTGGGAGAATGGGGGATTAAGGTAAAAAAAAAAAAATCATACTCTCTAAAAATACCAAGTAGCTTTCTGAAGTCAGCAGGCAGATGAAGGTCAGATATAGATGCAGCCATTCTTTAGAAGCATGCCACAGAATATAGAAAGCCCACCCAAGCAGTGATTGCTTTGAGAGTCAGTACATAAAGTTTAGGAAATAAAGGAGAATTATTTGACCATTTGGGGAAAGCTAAATGCTGTAAGTGGCTATTGAAAGACACCATAAACAACATTCTTTGTCAATCTAGAAAGGTGAAGAAAAAAGATAACCTATCTGTTTGTGAGATCTACTGCTCCCTTTCCCTCCAAGTCTCAAAACAGTGAAAATAAAGCAGTTGTATCAGGTATTCTTAGGCCAGGAAAACTCAGGAATAAAAGCATCACACTCCTGGTGGAATGAAGGGTATTTTCTCCGTTGATGACCAAAATGATTCATATGTCAAAGGCCAACTGTATACATATACTGACTGAAGTGTTACCCAGTCAATTTCTTAGAGATAAAAGGTTTGTTTTGCTGACTCTAAAAAAGAGCAGTGGTAAAGAGACCAAGCAGGAAAGCAATGGAAATTACTTATGTTTTAAAATATAAAGATATCAAAGTCATAATGAAAACAAGAATATAATCAAGCAGGAATGAAAAACACTGCTATGAACTATTTTTTTTTCCTCTCCAGTTTAATTCGGAAAAAATACTAGGGCCAGGAGATACATATTAATATGCTAGATACTAAGAGTGAAATTTCAATATAGAAAGCCAAATAAATTTTCAAATTATTTTCCCTGTATGTATATACTAACTCTTGTAGCACATTCACATACCAGCAATCATCAAAGGCTTACAGATGTACATTACAGCACAAACAAGTGCTTGGTGAGCACTAATATGCTCACTAACTCTCCCACTAATATGCTGTGTGATCCTGAACAAAACATAATCCCCCTCTCTTAGCCATTAAAATGGGATGGGGAATGAGGATAACAGAATATATCTAGATTTCTTACAGACCACGAATTTAGTTTAATTTCATTTTCATACATTTAAAGAACACTTGCCTTTTTCAAAAATAAAATGTCAATGTCTGTTATCTCACTTGTACCTCACCATAACTCCAAGGGGTAAGCTCAAAAACTAAGATTGAGAAAGATGATACAGCTCAACTCCAACCACAAATCTTGTTAAAACATAGCGCTGGACATGGAAGCCAGTCTCATAGTCATCCCTCTTTGTATATCACCAACAGTGATCAATAATTAAAGAAACTGTTAGGGGAAGCACACTGATTGAAACCGCCCACCCTGGCCAGGCACCATGGTAACCATTTTGCATGAGTTGTTTTATGACAGGAGATCCTGATAAGGAATACCGTACTAATATGCCACCACCAACCAGAGGAGTTCGGGAAAGGTCTACAGGAGACAGGAAGTGTGTCCGTCCACTTCCCAGAATTCCTCTCACTAGCATCCATCTTGGCTGAGCTATGTGTGCGCCACCAGGAAAGACTCTGAATTAGAATGATGGCCAAAGACCACCCGGAAACTAATCCCATCACCATAAAACCCAAGACTGTAAGCCACGTGGCAGAGCAGTTCTCCTGGGTTCCCTTACCCTGCTGCTCTCCACCAGGGTGCCCTTCCCAACAAAATCTCTTGCTTTGTCAGCACATGTGTCTCCTCGGACAATTCATTTCCGAGTGTTAGACAAGAGCCCAGCTTTGGGCCCAGGAAGGGGTCCCCCTTCCTGCAACAAAACTATTAGCATAAAAATTCATTAAAATCATGTTTACACTTTTAATAACTTAAAATTGTATTTATTTAACTTGATGCCTTATTAGCTTATTGGAGTCATTACTTCCTGTCAGTCAGAGAGAGTAAATGAGTGAATATCCTTCATAACAGCATAAGCAGGACTGTAATTAATAACTTTGCTAATAACAGCCTCATGTTCATACATATTGATTTTCAGATATGGAATATACACTTAAGACTCTGTAGGGAGCAATATTCTTCTCATCTATTTACTAAGAATAAATAGTTATTAAAATATATTCTTTTATAAGTTATATTCCTAATAATCTCTTATATATGAACATTCCTTTAAAGTCAATAACTTAATTGTTTTTAAATCATTTATGCTGCCAAAACATTGCATTTATTTCATTTAGATGATGAAAGTAGATATATCAAAGTTACTTTATACACATAAAGAGCTCTGTCACTAAGGTTCCTCTAGAGTTGGCACTTGAGTTTTTAATACACAGTAGTAAAATTAGAGGAATTTTAATTATACAACCTCACAAAACTATTCCCAGCAGGGACTTTATCACAAATTCATATGAATTTTGAAAGTCTGAAATGTCTATATCATAAAGTAATATAACACAATTCTCTATTTTTTAATTAAACTTTTTATGGACATATAGTTATTTTACAGTGTAGTGTTAGTTTCAGGTATAAAGCAAAGTGAACCATGATTCTCTTTAAATACTTACTCAACAAATGATATGAAAATACACAATGGAATATTACTCAGCATTAAAAAAAAATTCATTTGAAGCAATTCTACTCAGATGGACGAAACTGGAGCCCATTATCCAGAGTGAAGTAAGCCAGAAGCAAAAACAACAATACAGTATATTAACACATATATATGGAATTTAGAAAGACAGTAATGAGAACCCAACATGGGAGACAACAAAAGGAACGCAGATGTATAGAATAGACTTGTGGACTTTGTGGATGAGGGTAAGGGTGGGATGATATGGGAGAAGGGCATTGAAGCATGTTAATTGTCATGTGTCTAATCAATCGCCAGCCCAGGATTGATGCTCGGGACTGGTGCAGCGAGATTTCCCAGGGGGGAGGGAGGAGGGAGGGGGGACCCGGA